>OY720464.1:29948152-30250652 GCA_963082715.1 Harpalus rubripes
GTATACAACTTACAAAAAATTATTAAATTATTTTATGTGACACGATCAAATTTAGGGTTGATTTACAAGTATACTACGGGTCAGCCGGATACGGCAAAGTGCTAGGATTGTTCCTTGGGGTTCCTACATTTCATATTTAAAGAATTATTCATTAGACAATTAAGCATACAACTTACAAAAAATTATTAAATTATTTTATGTGACACGATCAAATTTATGGTTGATTTACAAGTATACTACGGGTCAGCCGGATACGGCAAAGTGCTAGGATTGTTCTTTGCGGTTCCTACATTGCATATTTAAAGAATTATTTATTAGACAATTAAGTATACAACTTACAAAAAATTATTAAATTATTTTATGTGACACGCTCAAGTTTAAGGTTGATTTACAAGTATACTACGGGTCAGCCGGATACGGCAAAGTGCTAGGATTGTTCCTTGGGGTTCCTACATTGCATATTTAAAGAATTATTCATTAGACAATTAAGTATACAACTTACAAAAAATTATTAAATTATTTTATGTGACACGCTCAAGTTTAAGGTTGATTTACAAGTATACTACGGGTCAGCCGGATACGGCAAAGTGCTAGGATTGTTCCTTGGGTACCCTACATTGCATATTTAAAGAATGATTCATTAGACAATTAAGTATACAACTTACAAATAATTATTAATTTATTTTATGTGACACGATCAAATTTAGGGTTGATTTACAAGTATACTACGGGCCAGCCGGATACGGAAAAGTGCTAGGATTGTTCCTTGGGGTTCCTACATTGCATATTTAAAGAATTATTCATTAGACAATTAAGTATACAACTTACAAAAAATTATTAAATTATTTTATGTGATACGCTCAAGTTTAAGGTTGATTTACAAGTATACTACGGGTCAGCCGGATACGGCAATGTGCTAGGATTGTTCCTTGGGGTTCCTACATTGCATATTTAAAGAATTATTCATTAGACAATTAAGTATACAACTTACAAAAAATTATTAAATTATTTTATGTGACACGCTCAAGTTTAAGGTTGATTTACAAGTATACTACGGGTCAGCCGGATACGGCAAAGTGCTAGGATTGTTCCTTGGGGTTCCTACATTGCATATATAAAGAATTATTCATTAGACAATTAAGTATACAACTTACAAAAAATTATTAAATTATTTTATGTGACACGCTCAAGTTTAAGGTTGATTTACAAGTATACTACGGGTCAGCCGGATACGGCAAAGTGCTAGGATTGTTCCTTGGGGTTCCAAAATTGCATATTTAAAGAATTATTTATTAGACAATTAAGTATACAACTTACAAAAAATTATTAAATTATTTTATGTGACACGATCAAATTTAGGGTTGATTTACAAGTATACTACGGGTCAGCCGGATACGGCAAAGTGCTAGGATTGTTCCTTGGGGTTCCTAAATTGCATATTTAAAGAATTATTTATTAGACAATTAAGTATACAACTTACAAAAAATTATTAAATTATTTTATGTGACACGATCAAATTTAGGGTTGATTTACAAGTATACTACGGGTCAGCCGGATACGGCAAAGTGCTAGGATTGTTCCTTGGGGTTCCTACATTTCATATTTAAAGAATTATTCAACAGACAATTAAGCATACAACTTACAAAAAATTATTAAATTATTTTATGTGACACGATCAAATTTATGGTTGATTTACAAGTATACTACGGGTCAGCCGGATACGGCAAAGTGCTAGGATTGTTCTTTGCGGTTCCTACATTGCATATTTAAAGAATTATTCATTAGACAATTAAGTATACAACTTACAAAAAATTATTAAATTATTTTATGTGACACGCTCAAGTTTAAGGTTGATTTACAAGTATACTACGGGTCAGCCGGATACGGCAAAGTGCTAGGATTGTTCCTTGGGGTTCCTACATTGCATATTTAAAGAATTATTCATTAGACAATTAAGTATACAACTTACAAAAAATTATTAAATTATTTTATGTGACACGCTCAAGTTTAAGGTTGATTTACAAGTATACTACGGGTCAGCCGGATACGGCAAAGTGCTAGGATTGTTCCTTGGGTACCCTACATTGCATATTTAAAGAATGATTCATTAGACAATTAAGTATACAACTTACAAATAATTATTAATTTATTTTATGTGACACGATCAAATTTAGGGTTGATTTACAAGTATACTACGGGTCAGCCGGATACGGAAAAGTGCTAGGATTGTTCCTTGGGTTTCCTACATTGCATATTTAAAGAATTATTCATTAGACAATTAAGTATACAACTTACAAAAAATTATTAAATTATTTTATGTGACACGCTCAAGTTTAAGGTTGATTTACAAGTATACTACGGGTCAGCCGGATACGGCAAAGTGCTAGGATTGTTCCTTGGGTTTCCTGCATTGCATATTTAAAGAATTATTCATTAGACAATTAAGTATACAATTTACAAATAATTATTAATTTATTTTATGTGACACGATCAAATTTAGGGTTGATTTACAAGTATACTACGGGTCAGCCAGATACGGAAAAGTGCTAGGATTGTTCCTTGGGGTTCCTACAATGCATATTTAATGAATTATTCATTAGACAATTAAGTATACAACTTACAAATAATTATTAAATTATTTTATGTGACACGATCAAATTTAGGGTTGATTTACAAGTATACTACGGGTCAGCCGGATACGGCAAAGTGCTAGGATTGTTCCTTGGGATTCCTACATTGCATATTTAAAGAATTATTCATTAGACAATTTAGTATACAACTTAGAAAAAATTATTAAATTATTTTATGTGACACGCTCAAGTTTAAGGTTGATTTACAAGTATACTACGGGTCAGCCGGATACGGCAAAGTACTAGGATTGTTCCTTGGGGTTCCTACATTGCATATTTAAAGAATTGTTCATTAGACAATTAAGTATACAACTTACAAAAAATTATTAAATTATTTTATGTGACACGATCAAGTTTAAGGTTGATTTACAAGTATACTACGGGTCAGCCGGATACGGCAAAGTGCTAGGATTGTTCCTTGGGGTTCCTACATTGCATATTTAAAGAATTATTCATTAGACAATTAAGTATACAACTTACAAAAAATTATTAAATTATTTTATGTGACACGCTCAAGTTTAAGGTTGATTTACAAGTATACTACGGGTCAGCCGGATACGGCAAAGTGCTAGGATTGTTCCTTGGGGTTCCTACATTGCATATTTAAAGAATTATTCATTAGACAATTAAGTATACAACTTACAAAAAATTATTAAATTATTTTATGTCACACGCTCAAGTTTAAGGTTGAATTACAAGTATACTACGGGTCAGCCGGATACGGCAAAGTGCTAGGATTGTTCCTTGGGGTTCCTACATTGCATATTTAAAGAATTATTCATTAGACAATTAAGTATACAACTTACAAAATATTATTAAATTATTTTATGTGACACGCTCAAGTTTAAGGTTGATTTACAAGTATACTACGGGTCAGCCGGATACGGCAAAGTGCTAGGATTGTTCCTTGGGGTTCCTAAATTGCATATTTAAAGAATTATTCATTAGACAATTAAGTATACAACTCACAAATAATTATTAATTTATTTTATGTGACACGATCAAATTTAGGGTTGATTTACAAGTATACTACGGGTCAGCCGGATACGGAAAAGTGCTAGGATTGTTCCTTGGGGTTCCTACATTGCATATTTAAAGAATTATTCATTAGACAATTAAGTATACAACTTACAAAAAATTATTAAATTATTTTATGTGACACGCTCAAGTTTAAGGTTGATTTACAAGTATACTACGGGTCAGCCGGATACGGCAAAGTGCTAGGATTGTTCCTTGGGGTTCCTACATTGCATATTTAAAGAATTATTCATTAGACAATTAAGTATACAACTTACAAAAAATTATTAAATTATTTTATGTGACACGCTCAAGTTTAAGGTTGATTTACAAGTATACTACGGGTCAGCCGGATACGGCAAAGTGCTAGGATTGTTCCTTGGGGTTCCAAAATTGCATATTTAAAGAATGATTCATTAGACAATTAAGTATACAACTTACAAAAAATTATTAAATTATTTTATGTGACACGATCAAATTTAGGGTTGATTTACAAGTATACTACGGGTCAGCCGGATACGGCAAAGTGCTAGGATTGTTCCTTGGGGTTCCTACATTTCATATTTAAAGAATTATTCATTAGACAATTAAGCATACAACTTACAAAAAATTATTAAATTATTTTATGTGACACGATCAAATTTATGGTTGATTTACAAGTATACTACGGGTCAGCCGGATACGGCAAAGTGCTAGGATTGTTCTTTGCGGTTCCTACATTGCATATTTAAAGAATTATTTATTAGACAATTAAGTATACAACTTACAAAAAATTATTAAATTATTTTATGTGACACGCTCAAGTTTAAGGTTGATTTACAAGTATACTACGGGTCAGCCGGATACGGCAAAGTGCTAGGATTGTTCCTTGGGGTTCCTACATTGCATATTTAAAGAATTATTCATTAGACAATTAAGTATACAACTTACAAAAAATTATTAAATTATTTTATGTGACACGCTCAAGTTTAAGGTTGATTTACAAGTATACTACGGGTCAGCCGGATACGGCAAAGTGCTAGGATTGTTCCTTGGGGTTCCTACATTGCATATTTAAAGAATTATTCATTAGACAATTAAGTATACAACTTACAAAAAATTATTAAATTATTTTATGTGACACGCTCAAGTTTAAGGTTGATTTACAAGTATACTACGGGTCAGCCGGATACGGCAAAGTGCTAGGATTGTTCCTTGGGGTTCCTACATTGCATATTTAAAGAATTATTCATTAGACAATTAAGTATACAACTTACAAAAAATTATTAAATTATTTTATGTGACACGCTCAAGTTTAAGGTTGATTTACAAGTATACTACGGGTCAGCCGGATACGGCAAAGTGCTAGGATTGTTCCTTGGGGTTCCTACATTGCATATTTAAAGAATTATTCATTAGACAATTAAGTATACAACTTACAAAAAATTATTAAATTATTTTATGTCACACGCTCAAGTTTAAGGTTGAATTACAAGTATACTACGGGTCAGCCGGATACGGCAAAGTGCTAGGATTGTTCCTTGGGGTTCCTACATTGCATATTTAAAGAATTATTCATTAGACAATTAAGTATACAACTTACAAAAAATTATTAAATTATTTTATGTGACACGCTCAAGTTTAAGGTTGATTTACAAGTATACTACGGGTCAGCCGGATACGGCAAAGTGCTAGGATTGTTCCTTGGGGTTCCTACATTGCATATTTAAAGAATTATTCATTAGACAATTAAGTATACAACTCGCAAATAATTATTAAATTATTTTATGTGACACGATCAAATTTAGGGTTGATTTACAAGTATACTACGGGTCAGCCGGATACGGCAAAGTGCTAGGATTGTTCCTTGGGGTTCCTACATTGCATATTTAAAGAATTATTCATTAGACAATTAAGTATACAACTTACAAAAAATTATTAAATTATTTTATGTGACACGCTCAAGTTTAAGGTTGATTTACAAGTATACTACGGGTCAGCCGGATACGGCAAAGTGCTAGGATTGTTCCTTGGGGTTCCTACATTGCATATTTAAAGAATTATTCATTAGACAATTAAGTATACAACTTACAAAAATTTATTATATTATTTTATGTCACACGCTCAAGTTTAAGGGTGATTTACAAGTATACTACGGGTCAGCCGGATACGGCAAAGTGCTAGGATTGTTCCTTGGGGTTCCTACATTGCATATTTAAAGAATTATTCATTAGACAATTAAGTATACAACTTACAAATAATTATTAATTTATTTTATGTGACACGATCAAATTTATGGTTGATTTACAAGTATTCTACGGGTCAGCCGGATACGGAAAAGCGCTAGGATTGTTCCTTGGGGTTCCTATATTGCATATTTAAAGAATTATTCATTAGACAATTAAGTATACAACTCACAAATAATTATTAAATTATTTTATGTGACACGATCAAATTTAGGGTTGATTTACAAGTATACTACGGGTCAGCCGGATACGGCAAAGTGCTAGGATTGTTTCTTGGGGTTCCTACATTGCATATTTAAAGAATTATTCATTAGACAATTAAGTATACAACTTACAAAAAATATTAAATTATTTTATGTGACACGATCAGATTTAGGGTTGATTTACAAGTATACTACGGGTCAGCCGGATACGGCAAAGTGCTAGGATTGTTCCTTGGGGTTCCTACATTGCATATTTAAAGAATTATTCATTAGACAATTAAGTAGACAACTTACAAAAAATTATTAAATTATTTTATGTGACACGATCAAATTTAGGGTTGATTTACAAGTATACTACGGGTCAGCCGGATACGGCAAAGTGCTAGGATTGTTCCTTGGGGTTCCTACATTGCATATTTAAAGAATTATCCATTAGACAATTAAGTATACAACATACAAATAATTATTAAATTATTTTATGTGACACGATCAAATTTAGGGTTGATTTACAAGTATACTACGGGTCAGCCGGATACGGAAAAGTGCTAGGATTGTTCCTTGGGGTTCCTACATTGCATATTTAAAGAATTATTCATTAGACAATTAAGTATACAACTTACAAAAAATTATTAAATTATTTTATGTGACACGATCAAATTTAGGGTTGATTTACAAGTATACTACGGGTCAGCCGGATACGGCAAAGTGCTAGGATTGTTCCTTGGGGTTCCTACATTGCATATTTAAAGAATTATTCATTAGACAATTTAGTATACAACTTAGAAAAAATTATTAAATTATTTTATGTGACACGCTCAAGTTTAAGGTTGATTTACAAGTATACTACGGGTCAGCCGGATACGGCAAAATGCTAGGATTGTTCCTTGGGGTTCCTACATTGCATATTTAAAGAATTATTTATTAGACAATTAAGTATACAACTTACAAAAAATTATTAAATTATTTTATGTGACACGCTCAAGTTTAAGGTTGATTTACAAGTATACTACGGGTCAGCCGGATACGGCAAAGTGCTAGGATTGTTCCTTGGGGTTCCTACATTGCATATTTAAAGAATTATTCATTAGACAATTAAGTATACAACTTACAAAAAATTATTAAATTATTTTATGTCACACGCTCAAGTTTAAGGTTGAATTACAAGTATACTACGGGTCAGCCGGATACGGCAAAGTGCTAGGATTGTTCCTTGGGGTTCCTACATTGCATATTTAAAGAATTTTTTATTAGACAATTAAGTATACAACTTACAAAAAATTATTAAATTATTTTATGTGACACGCTCAAGTTTAAGGTTGATTTACAAGTATACTACGGGTCAGCCGGATACGGCAAAGTGCTAGGATTGTTCCTTGGGGTTCCTACATTGCATATTTAAAGAATTATTAATTAGACAATTAAGTATACAACTTACAAAAAAATATTAAATTATTTTATGTCACACGCTCAAGTTTAAGGTAGATTTACAAGTATACTACGGGTCAGCCGGATACGGCAAAGTGCTAGGATTGTTCCTTGGGGTTCCTACATTGCATATTTAAAGAATTATTCATTAGACAATTAAGTATACAACTCACAAATAATTATTAAATTATTTTATGTGACACGATCAAATTTAGGGTTCATTTACAAGTATACTACGGGTCAGCCGGATACGGCAAAGTGCTAGGATTGTTCCTTGGGGTTCCTACATTGCATATTTAAAGAATTATTCATTAGACAATTAAGTATACAACTTACAAAAAATTATTAATTTATTTTATGTGACACGCTCAAGTTTAAGGTTGATTTACAAGTATACTACGGGTCAGCCGGATACGGCAAAGTGCTAGGATTGTTCCTTGGGGTTCCTACATTGCATATTTAAAGAATTATTCATTAGACAATTAAGTATACAACTTACAAAAAATTATTAAATTATTTTATGTGACACGCTCAAGTTTAAGGTTGATTTACAAGTATACTACGGGTCAGCCGGATACAGCAAAGTGCTAGGATTGTTCCTTGGGGTTCGTAAAATGCATATTTAAAGAATTATTTATTAGACAATTAAGTATACAACTTACAAAAAATTATTAAATTATTTTATGTGACACGATCAAATTTAGGGTTGATTTACAAGTATACTACGGGTCAGCCGGATACGGCAAAGTGCTAGGATTGTTCCTTGGGGTTCCTACATTTCATATTTAAAGAATTATTCATTAGACAATTAAGCATACAACTCACAAATAATTATTAAATTATTTTATGTGACACGATCAAATTTAGGGTTGATTTACAAGTATACTACGGGTCAGCCGGATACGGAAAAGCGCTAGGATTGTTCCTTGGGGTTCCTATATTGCATATTTAAAGAATTATTCATTAGACAATTAAGTATACAACTCACAAATAATTATTAAATTATTTTATGTGACACGATCAAATTTAGGGTTGATTTACAAGTATACTACGGGTCAGCCGGATACGGCAAAGTGCTAGGATTGTTTCTTGGGGTTCCTACATTGCATATTTAAAGAATTATTCATTAGACAATTAAGTATACAACTTACAAAAAATATTAAATTATTTTATGTGACACGATCAGATTTAGGGTTGATTTACAAGTATACTACGGGTCAGCCGGATACGGCAAAGTGCTAGGATTGTTCCTTGGGGTTCCTACATTGCATATTTAAAGAATTATTCATTAGACAATTAAGTAGACAACTTACAAAAAATTATTAAATTATTTTATGTGACACGATCAAATTTAGGGTTGATTTACAAGTATACTACGGGTCAGCCGGATACGGCAAAGTGCTAGGATTGTTCCTTGGGGTTCCTACATTGCATATTTAAAGAATTATCCATTAGACAATTAAGTATACAACATACAAATAATTATTAAATTATTTTATGTGACACGATCAAATTTAGGGTTGATTTACAAGTATACTACGGGTCAGCCGGATACGGAAAAGTGCTAGGATTGTTCCTTGGGGTTCCTACATTGCATATTTAAAGAATTATTCATTAGACAATTAAGTATACAACTTACAAAAAATTATTAAATTATTTTATGTGACACGATCAAATTTAGGGTTGATTTACAAGTATACTACGGGTCAGCCGGATACGGCAAAGTGCTAGGATTGTTCCTTGGGGTTCCTACATTGCATATTTAAAGAATTATTCATTAGACAATTTAGTATACAACTTAGAAAAAATTATTAAATTATTTTATGTGACACGCTCAAGTTTAAGGTTGATTTACAAGTATACTACGGGTCAGCCGGATACGGCAAAATGCTAGGATTGTTCCTTGGGGTTCCTACATTGCATATTTAAAGAATTATTTATTAGACAATTAAGTATACAACTTACAAAAAATTATTAAATTATTTTATGTGACACGCTCAAGTTTAAGGTTGATTTACAAGTATACTACGGGTCAGCCGGATACGGCAAAGTGCTAGGATTGTTCCTTGGGGTTCCTACATTGCATATTTAAAGAATTATTCATTAGACAATTAAGTATACAACTTACAAAAAATTATTAAATTATTTTATGTCACACGCTCAAGTTTAAGGTTGAATTACAAGTATACTACGGGTCAGCCGGATACGGCAAAGTGCTAGGATTGTTCCTTGGGGTTCCTACATTGCATATTTAAAGAATTTTTTATTAGACAATTAAGTATACAACTTACAAAAAATTATTAAATTATTTTATGTGACACGCTCAAGTTTAAGGTTGATTTACAAGTATACTACGGGTCAGCCGGATACGGCAAAGTGCTAGGATTGTTCCTTGGGGTTCCTACATTGCATATTTAAAGAATTATTAATTAGACAATTAAGTATACAACTTACAAAAAAATATTAAATTATTTTATGTCACACGCTCAAGTTTAAGGTAGATTTACAAGTATACTACGGGTCAGCCGGATACGGCAAAGTGCTAGGATTGTTCCTTGGGGTTCCTACATTGCATATTTAAAGAATTATTCATTAGACAATTAAGTATACAACTCACAAATAATTATTAAATTATTTTATGTGACACGATCAAATTTAGGGTTCATTTACAAGTATACTACGGGTCAGCCGGATACGGCAAAGTGCTAGGATTGTTCCTTGGGGTTCCTACATTGCATATTTAAAGAATTATTCATTAGACAATTAAGTATACAACTTACAAAAAATTATTAATTTATTTTATGTGACACGCTCAAGTTTAAGGTTGATTTACAAGTATACTACGGGTCAGCCGGATACGGCAAAGTGCTAGGATTGTTCCTTGGGGTTCCTACATTGCATATTTAAAGAATTATTCATTAGACAATTAAGTATACAACTTACAAAAAATTATTAAATTATTTTATGTGACACGCTCAAGTTTAAGGTTGATTTACAAGTATACTACGGGTCAGCCGGATACAGCAAAGTGCTAGGATTGTTCCTTGGGGTTCGTAAAATGCATATTTAAAGAATTATTTATTAGACAATTAAGTATACAACTTACAAAAAATTATTAAATTATTTTATGTGACACGATCAAATTTAGGGTTGATTTACAAGTATACTACGGGTCAGCCGGATACGGCAAAGTGCTAGGATTGTTCCTTGGGGTTCCTACATTTCATATTTAAAGAATTATTCATTAGACAATTAAGCATACAACTTACAAAAAATTATTAAATTATTTTATGTGACACGATCAAATTTATGGTTGATTTACAAGTATACTACGGGTCAGCCGGATACGGCAAAGTGCTAGGATTGTTCCTTGGGGTTCCTACATTGCATATTTAAAGAATTATTCATTAGACAATTAAGTATACAACTTACAAAAAATTATTTAATTATTTTATGTGACACGCTCAAGTTTAAGGTTGATTTACAAGTATACTACGGGTCAGCCGGATACGGCAAAGTGCTAGGATTGTTCCTTGGGGTTCCTACATTGCATATTTAAAGAATTATTCATTAGACAATTAAGTATACAACTTACAAAAAATTATTAAATTATTTTATGTGACACGCTCAAGTTTAAGGTTGATTTACAAGTATACTACGGGTCAGCCGGATACGGCAAAGTGCTAGGATTGTTCCTTGGGTATCCTACATTGCATATTTAAAGAATTATTCATTAGACAATTAAGTATACAATTTACAAATAATTATTAATTTATTTTATGTGACACGATCAAATTTAGGGTTGATTTACAAGTATACTACGGGTCAGCCAGATACGGAAAAGTGCTAGGATTGTTCCTTGGGGTTCCTACAATGCATATTTAATGAATTATTCATTAGACAATTAAGTATACAACTTACAAATAATTATTAAATTATTTTATGTGACACGATCAAATTTAGGGTTGATTTACAAGTATACTACGGGTCAGCCGGATACGGCAAAGTGCTAGGATTGTTCCTTGGGATTCCTACATTGCATATTTAAAGAATTATTCATTAGACAATTTAGTATACAACTTAGAAAAAATTATTAAATTATTTTATGTGACACGCTCAAGTTTAAGGTTGATTTACAAGTATACTACGGGTCAGCCGGATACGGCAAAGTACTAGGATTGTTCCTTGGGGTTCCTACATTGCATATTTAAAGAATTGTTCATTAGACAATTAAGTATACAACTTACAAAAAATTATTAAATTATTTTATGTGACACGATCAAATTTATGGTTGATTTACAAGTATACTACGGGTCAGCCGGATACGTCAAAGTGCTAGGATTGTTCCTTGGGGTTCCTACATTGCATATTTAAAGAATTATTCATTAGACATTTAAGTATACAACTTACAAAAAATTATTAAATTATTTTATGTGACACGCTCAAGTTTAAGGTTGATTTACAAGTATACTACGGGTCAGCCGGATACGGCAAAGTGCTAGGATTGTTCCTTGGGGTTCCTACATTGCATATTTAAAGAATTATTCATTAGACAATTAAGTATACAACTTACAAAAAATTATTAAATTATTTTATGTGACACGCTCAAGTTTAGGGTTGATTTACAAGTATACTACGGGTCAGCCGGATACGGCAAAGTGCTAGGATTGTTCCTTGGGGTTCCTACATTGCATATTTAAAGAATTATTCATTAGACAATTAAGTATACAACTTACAAAAAATTATTAAATTATTTTATGTCACACGCTCAAGTTTAAGGTTGAATTACAAGTATACTACGGGTCAGCCGGATACGGCAAAGTGCTAGGATTGTTCCTTGGGGTTCCTACATTGCATATTTAAAGAATTATTCATTAGACAATTAAGTATACAACTTACAAAAAATTATTAAATTATTTTATGTGACACGCTCAAGTTTAAGGTTGATTTACAAGTATACTACGGGTCAGCCGGATACGGCAAAGTGCTAGGATTGTTCCTTGGGGTTCCTAAATTGCATATTTAAAGAATTATTCATTAGACAATTAAGTATACAACTCACAAATAATTATTAATTTATTTTATGTGACACGATCAAATTTAGGGTTGATTTACAAGTATACTACCGTTCAGCCGGATACGGAAAAGTGCTAGGATTGTTCCTTGGGGTTCCTACATTGCATATTTAAAGAATTATTCATTAGACAATTAAGTATACAACTTACAAAAAATTATTAAATTATTTTATGTGACACGCTCAAGTTTAAGGTTGAATTACAAGTATACTACGGGTCAGCCGGATACGGCAAAGTGCTAGGATTGTTCCTTGGGGTTCCTACATTGCATATTTAAAGAATTATTCATTAGACAATTAAGTATACAACTTACAAAAAATTATTAAATTATTTTATGTGACACGCTCAAGTTTAAGGTTGATTTACAAGTATACTACGGGTCAGCCGGATACGGCAAAGTGCTAGGATTGTTCCTTGGGGTTCCTACATTGCATATTTAAAGAATTATTCATTAGACAATTAAGTATACAACTTACAAAAAATTATTAAATTATTTTATGTCACACGCTCAAGTTTAAGGTAGATTTACAAGTATACTACGGGTCAGCCGGATACGGCAAAGTGCTAGGATTGTTCCTTGGGGTTCCTACATTGCATATTTAAAGAATTATTCATTAGACAATTAAGTATACAACTCACAAATAATTATTAAATTATTTTATGTGACACGATCAAATTTAGGGTTCATTTACAAGTATACTACGGGTCAGCCGGATACGGCAAAGTGCTAGGATTGTTCCTTGGGGTTCCTACATTGCATATTTAAAGAATTATTCATTAGACAATTAAGTATACAACTTACAAAAAATTATTAATTTATTTTATGTGACACGCTCAAGTTTAAGGTTGATTTACAAGTATACTACGGGTCAGCCGGATACGGCAAAGTGCTAGGATTGTTCCTTGGGGTTCCTACATTGCATATTTAAAGAATTATTCATTAGACAATTAAGTATACAACTTACAAAAAATTATTAAATTATTTTATATGACACGCTCAAGTTTAAGGTTGATTTACAAGTATACTACGGGTCAGCCGGATACAGCAAAGTGCTAGGATTGTTCCCTGGGGTTCGTAAAATGCATATTTAAAGAATTATTTATTAGACAATTAAGTATACAACTTACAAAAAATTATTAAATTATTTTATGTGACACGATCAAATTTAGGGTTGATTTACAAGTATACTACGGGTCAGCCGGATACGGCAAAGTGCTAGGATTGTTCCTTGGGGTTCCTACATTTCATATTTAAAGAATTATTCATTAGACAATTAAGCATACAACTTACAAAAAATTATTAAATTATTTTATGTGACACGATCAAATTTATGGTTGATTTACAAGTATACTACGGGTCAGCCGGATACGGCAAAGTACTAGGATTGTTCCTTAAGGTTCCTACATTGCATATTTAAAGAATTATTCATTAGACAATTAAGTATACAACTTACAAAAAATTATTTAATTATTTTATGTGACACGCTCAAGTTTAAGGTTGATTTACAAGTATACTACGGGTCAGCCGGATACGGCAAAGTGCTAGGATTGTTCCTTGGGGTTCCTGCATTGCATATTTAAAGAATTATTCATTAGACAATTAAGTATACAACTTACAAAAAATTATTAAATTATTTTATGTGACACGCTCAAGTTTAAGGTTGATTTACAAGTATACTACGGGTCAGCCGGATACGGCAAAGTGCTAGGATTGTTCCTTGGGTATCCTACATTGCATATTTAAAGAATTATTCATTAGACAATTAAGTATACAATTTACAAATAATTATTAATTTATTTTATGTGACACGATCAAATTTAGGGTTGATTTACAAGTATACTACGGGTCAGCCAGATACGGAAAAGTGCTAGGATTGTTCCTTGGTGTTCCTACAATGCATATTTAATGAATTATTCATTAGACAATTAAGTATACAACTTACAAATAATTATTAAATTATTTTATGTGACACGATCAAATTTAGGGTTGATTTACAAGTATACTACGGGTCAGCCGGATACGGCAAAGTGCTAGGATTGTTCCTTGGGATTCCTACATTGCATATTTAAAGAATTATTCATTAGACAATTTAGTATACAACTTAGAAAAAATTATTAAATTATTTTATGTGACACGCTCAAGTTTAAGGTTGATTTACAAGTATACTACGGGTCAGCCGGATACGGCAAAGTGCTAGGATTGTTCCTTGGGGTTCCTAAATTGCATATTTAAAGAATTATTCATTAGACAATTAAGTATACAACTTACAAATAATTATTAATTTATTTTATGTGACACGATCAAATTTAGGGTTGATTTACAAGTATACTACCGTTCAGCCGGATACGGAAAAGTGCTAGGATTGTTCCTTGGGGTTCCTACATTGCATATTTAAAGAATTATTCATTAGACAATTAAGTATACAACTTACAAAAAATTATTAAATTATTTTATGTGACACGCTCAAGTTTAAGGTTGATTTACAAGTATACTACGGGTCAGCCGGATACGGCAAAGTGCTAGGATTGTTCCTTGGGGTTCCTACATTGCATATTTAAAGAATTATTCATTAGACAATTAAGTATACAACTTACAAAAAATTATTAAATTATTTTATGTGACACGCTCAAGTTTAAGGTTGATTTACAAGTATACTACGGGTCAGCCGGATACGGCAAAGTGCTAGGATTGTTCCTTGGGGTTCCTAAATTGCATATTTAAAGAATTATTTATTAGACAATTAAGTATACAACTTACAAAAAATTATTAAATTATTTTATGTGACACGATCAAATTTAGGGTTGATTTACAAGTATACTACGGGTCAGCCGGATACGGCAAAGTGCTAGGATTGTTCCTTGGGGTTCCTACATTTCATATTTAAAGAATTATTCAACAGACAATTAAGCATACAACTTACAAAAAATTATTAAATTATTTTATGTGACACGATCAAATTTATGGTTGATTTACAAGTATACTACGGGTCAGCCGGATACGGCAAAGTGCTAGGATTGTTCTTTGCGGTTCCTACATTGCATATTTAAAGAATTATTCATTAGACAATTAAGTATACAACTTACAAAAAATTATTAAATTATTTTATGTGACACGCTCAAGTTTAAGGTTGATTTACAAGTATACTACGGGTCAGCCGGATACGGCAAAGTGCTAGGATTGTTCCTTGGGGTTCCTACATTGCATATTTAAAGAATTATTCATTAGACAATTAAGTATACAACTTACAAAAAATTATTAAATTATTTTATGTGACACGCTCAAGTTTAAGGTTGATTTACAAGTATACTACGGGTCAGCCGGATACGGCAAAGTGCTAGGATTGTTCCTTGGGTACCCTACATTGCATATTTAAAGAATGATTCATTAGACAATTAAGTATACAACTTACAAATAATTATTAATTTATTTTATGTGACACGATCAAATTTAGGGTTGATTTACAAGTATACTACGGGTCAGCCGGATACGGAAAAGTGCTAGGATTGTTCCTTGGGTTTCCTACATTGCATATTTAAAGAATTATTCATTAGACAATTAAGTATACAACTTACAAAAAATTATTAAATTATTTTATGTGACACGCTCAAGTTTAAGGTTGATTTACAAGTATACTACGGGTCAGCCGGATACGGCAAAGTGCTAGGATTGTTCCTTGGGTTTCCTGCATTGCATATTTAAAGAATTATTCATTAGACAATTAAGTATACAATTTACAAATAATTATTAATTTATTTTATGTGACACGATCAAATTTAGGGTTGATTTACAAGTATACTACGGGTCAGCCAGATACGGAAAAGTGCTAGGATTGTTCCTTGGGGTTCCTACAATGCATATTTAATGAATTATTCATTAGACAATTAAGTATACAACTTACAAATAATTATTAAATTATTTTATGTGACACGATCAAATTTAGGGTTGATTTACAAGTATACTACGGGTCAGCCGGATACGGCAAAGTGCTAGGATTGTTCCTTGGGATTCCTACATTGCATATTTAAAGAATTATTCATTAGACAATTTAGTATACAACTTAGAAAAAATTATTAAATTATTTTATGTGACACGCTCAAGTTTAAGGTTGATTTACAAGTATACTACGGGTCAGCCGGATACGGCAAAGTACTAGGATTGTTCCTTGGGGTTCCTACATTGCATATTTAAAGAATTGTTCATTAGACAATTAAGTATACAACTTACAAAAAATTATTAAATTATTTTATGTGACACGATCAAGTTTAAGGTTGATTTACAAGTATACTACGGGTCAGCCGGATACGGCAAAGTGCTAGGATTGTTCCTTGGGGTTCCTACATTGCATATTTAAAGAATTATTCATTAGACAATTAAGTATACAACTTACAAAAAATTATTAAATTATTTTATGTGACACGCTCAAGTTTAAGGTTGATTTACAAGTATACTACGGGTCAGCCGGATACGGCAAAGTGCTAGGATTGTTCCTTGGGGTTCCAAAATTGCATATTTAAAGAATTATTTATTAGACAATTAAGTATACAACTTACAAAAAATTATTAAATTATTTTATGTGACACGATCAAATTTAGGGTTGATTTACAAGTATACTACGGGTCAGCCGGATACGGCAAAGTGCTAGGATTGTTCCTTGGGGTTCCTACATTTCATATTTAAAGAATTATTCATTAGACAATTAAGCATACAACTTACAAAAAATTATTAAATTATTTTATGTGACACGATCAAATTTATGGTTGATTTACAAGTATACTACGGGTCAGCCGGATACGGCAAAGTGCTAGGATTGTTCTTTGCGGTTCCTACATTGCATATTTAAAGAATTATTTATTAGACAATTAAGTATACAACTTACAAAAAATTATTAAATTATTTTATGTGACACGCTCAAGTTTAAGGTTGATTTACAAGTATACTACGGGTCAGCCGGATACGGCAAAGTGCTAGGATTGTTCCTTGGGGTTCCTACATTGCATATTTAAAGAATTATTCATTAGACAATTAAGTATACAACTTACAAAAAATTATTAAATTATTTTATGTGACACGCTCAAGTTTAAGGTTGATTTACAAGTATACTACGGGTCAGCCGGATACGGCAAAGTGCTAGGATTGTTCCTTGGGTACCCTACATTGCATATTTAAAGAATGATTCATTAGACAATTAAGTATACAACTTACAAATAATTATTAATTTATTTTATGTGACACGATCAAATTTAGGGTTGATTTACAAGTATACTACGGGCCAGCCGGATACGGAAAAGTGCTAGGATTGTTCCTTGGGGTTCCTACATTGCATATTTAAAGAATTATTCATTAGACAATTAAGTATACAACTTACAAAAAATTATTAAATTATTTTATGTGATACGCTCAAGTTTAAGGTTGATTTACAAGTATACTACGGGTCAGCCGGATACGGCAATGTGCTAGGATTGTTCCTTGGGGTTCCTACATTGCATATTTAAAGAATTATTCATTAGACAATTAAGTATACAACTTACAAAAAATTATTAAATTATTTTATGTGACACGCTCAAGTTTAAGGTTGATTTACAAGTATACTACGGGTCAGCCGGATACGGCAAAGTGCTAGGATTGTTCCTTGGGGTTCCTACATTGCATATATAAAGAATTATTCATTAGACAATTAAGTATACAACTTACAAAAAATTATTAAATTATTTTATGTGACACGCTCAAGTTTAAGGTTGATTTACAAGTATACTACGGGTCAGCCGGATACGGCAAAGTGCTAGGATTGTTCCTTGGGGTTCCAAAATTGCATATTTAAAGAATTATTTATTAGACAATTAAGTATACAACTTACAAAAAATTATTAAATTATTTTATGTGACACGATCAAATTTAGGGTTGATTTACAAGTATACTACGGGTCAGCCGGATACGGCAAAGTGCTAGGATTGTTCCTTGGGGTTCCTAAATTGCATATTTAAAGAATTATTTATTAGACAATTAAGTATACAACTTACAAAAAATTATTAAATTATTTTATGTGACACGATCAAATTTAGGGTTGATTTACAAGTATACTACGGGTCAGCCGGATACGGCAAAGTGCTAGGATTGTTCCTTGGGGTTCCTACATTTCATATTTAAAGAATTATTCAACAGACAATTAAGCATACAACTTACAAAAAATTATTAAATTATTTTATGTGACACGATCAAATTTATGGTTGATTTACAAGTATACTACGGGTCAGCCGGATACGGCAAAGTGCTAGGATTGTTCTTTGCGGTTCCTACATTGCATATTTAAAGAATTATTCATTAGACAATTAAGTATACAACTTACAAAAAATTATTAAATTATTTTATGTGACACGCTCAAGTTTAAGGTTGATTTACAAGTATACTACGGGTCAGCCGGATACGGCAAAGTGCTAGGATTGTTCCTTGGGGTTCCTACATTGCATATTTAAAGAATTATTCATTAGACAATTAAGTATACAACTTACAAAAAATTATTAAATTATTTTATGTGACACGCTCAAGTTTAAGGTTGATTTACAAGTATACTACGGGTCAGCCGGATACGGCAAAGTGCTAGGATTGTTCCTTGGGTACCCTACATTGCATATTTAAAGAATGATTCATTAGACAATTAAGTATACAACTTACAAATAATTATTAATTTATTTTATGTGACACGATCAAATTTAGGGTTGATTTACAAGTATACTACGGGTCAGCCGGATACGGAAAAGTGCTAGGATTGTTCCTTGGGTTTCCTACATTGCATATTTAAAGAATTATTCATTAGACAATTAAGTATACAACTTACAAAAAATTATTAAATTATTTTATGTGACACGCTCAAGTTTAAGGTTGATTTACAAGTATACTACGGGTCAGCCGGATACGGCAAAGTGCTAGGATTGTTCCTTGGGTTTCCTGCATTGCATATTTAAAGAATTATTCATTAGACAATTAAGTATACAATTTACAAATAATTATTAATTTATTTTATGTGACACGATCAAATTTAGGGTTGATTTACAAGTATACTACGGGTCAGCCAGATACGGAAAAGTGCTAGGATTGTTCCTTGGGGTTCCTACAATGCATATTTAATGAATTATTCATTAGACAATTAAGTATACAACTTACAAATAATTATTAAATTATTTTATGTGACACGATCAAATTTAGGGTTGATTTACAAGTATACTACGGGTCAGCCGGATACGGCAAAGTGCTAGGATTGTTCCTTGGGATTCCTACATTGCATATTTAAAGAATTATTCATTAGACAATTTAGTATACAACTTAGAAAAAATTATTAAATTATTTTATGTGACACGCTCAAGTTTAAGGTTGATTTACAAGTATACTACGGGTCAGCCGGATACGGCAAAGTACTAGGATTGTTCCTTGGGGTTCCTACATTGCATATTTAAAGAATTGTTCATTAGACAATTAAGTATACAACTTACAAAAAATTATTAAATTATTTTATGTGACACGATCAAGTTTAAGGTTGATTTACAAGTATACTACGGGTCAGCCGGATACGGCAAAGTGCTAGGATTGTTCCTTGGGGTTCCTACATTGCATATTTAAAGAATTATTCATTAGACAATTAAGTATACAACTTACAAAAAATTATTAAATTATTTTATGTGACACGCTCAAGTTTAAGGTTGATTTACAAGTATACTACGGGTCAGCCGGATACGGCAAAGTGCTAGGATTGTTCCTTGGGGTTCCTACATTGCATATTTAAAGAATTATTCATTAGACAATTAAGTATACAACTTACAAAAAATTATTAAATTATTTTATGTCACACGCTCAAGTTTAAGGTTGAATTACAAGTATACTACGGGACAGCCGGATACGGCAAAGTGCTAGGATTGTTCCTTGGGGTTCCTACATTGCATATTTAAAGAATTATTCATTAGACAATTAAGTATACAACTTACAAAATATTATTAAATTATTTTATGTGACACGCTCAAGTTTAAGGTTGATTTACAAGTATACTACGGGTCAGCCGGATACGGCAAAGTGCTAGGATTGTTCCTTGGGGTTCCAAAATTGCATATTTAAAGAATTATTCATTAGACAATTAAGTATACAACTCACAAATAATTATTAATTTATTTTATGTGACACGATCAAATTTAGGGTTGATTTACAAGTATACTACGGGTCAGCCGGATACGGAAAAGTGCTAGGATTGTTCCTTGGGGTTCCTACATTGCATATTTAAAGAATTATTCATTAGACAATTAAGTATACAACTTACAAAAAATTATTAAATTATTTTATGTGACACGCTCAAGTTTAAGGTTGATTTACAAGTATACTACGGGTCAGCCGGATACGGCAAAGTGCTAGGATTGTTCCTTGGGGTTCCTACATTGCATATTTAAAGAATTATTCATTAGACAATTAAGTATACAACTTACAAAAAATTATTAAATTATTTTATGTGACACGCTCAAGTTTAAGGTTGATTTACAAGTATACTACGGGTCAGCCGGATACGGCAAAGTGCTAGGATTGTTCCTTGGGGTTCCAAAATTGCATATTTAAAGAATGATTCATTAGACAATTAAGTATACAACTTACAAAAAATTATTAAATTATTTTATGTGACACGATCAAATTTAGGGTTGATTTACAAGTATACTACGGGTCAGCCGGATACGGCAAAGTGCTAGGATTGTTCCTTGGGGTTCCTACATTTCATATTTAAAGAATTATTCATTAGACAATTAAGCATACAACTTACAAAAAATTATTAAATTATTTTATGTGACACGATCAAATTTATGGTTGATTTACAAGTATACTACGGGTCAGCCGGATACGGCAAAGTGCTAGGATTGTTCTTTGCGGTTCCTACATTGCATATTTAAAGAATTATTTATTAGACAATTAAGTATACAACTTACAAAAAATTATTAAATTATTTTATGTGACACGCTCAAGTTTAAGGTTGATTTACAAGTATACTACGGGTCAGCCGGATACGGCAAAGTGCTAGGATTGTTCCTTGGGGTTCCTACATTGCATATTTAAAGAATTATTCATTAGACAATTAAGTATACAACTTACAAAAAATTATTAAATTATTTTATGTGACACGCTCAAGTTTAAGGTTGATTTACAAGTATACTACGGGTCAGCCGGATACGGCAAAGTGCTAGGATTGTTCCTTGGGTACCCTACATTGCATATTTAAAGAATGATTCATTAGACAATTAAGTATACAACTTACAAATAATTATTAATTTATTTTATGTGACACGATCAAATTTAGGGTTGATTTACAAGTATACTACGGGTCAGCCGGATACGGAAAAGTGCTAGGATTGTTCCTTGGGGTTCCTACATTGCATATTTAAAGAATTATTCATTAGACAATTAAGTATACAACTTACAAAAAATTATTAAATTATTTTATGTGATACGCTCAAGTTTAAGGTTGATTTACAAGTATACTACGGGTCAGCCGGATACGGCAATGTGCTAGGATTGTTCCTTGGGGTTCCTACATTGCATATTTAAAGAATTATTCATTAGACAATTAAGTATACAACTTACAAAAAATTATTAAATTATTTTATGTGACACGCTCAAGTTTAAGGTTGATTTACAAGTATACTACGGGTCAGCCGGATACGGCAAAGTGCTAGGATTGTTCCTTGGGGTTCCTACATTGCATATATAAAGAATTATTCATTAGACAATTAAGTATACAACTTACAAAAAATTATTAAATTATTTTATGTCACACGCTCAAGTTTAAGGTAGATTTACAAGTATACTACGGGTCAGCCGGATACGGCAAAGTGTTAGGATTGTTCCTTGGGGTTCCTACATTGCATATTTAAAGAATTATTCATTAGACAATTAAGTATACAACTTACAAAAAATTATTAAATTATTTTATGTGACACGATCAAATTTATGGTTGATTTACAAGTATTCTACAGGTCAGCCGGAAACGGAAAAGCGCTAGGATTGTTCCTTGGGGTTCCTACATTGCATATTTAAAGAATTATTCATTAGACAATTAAGTATACAACTCACAAATAATTATTAAATTATTTTATGTGACACGATCAAGTTTAAGGTAGATTTACAAGTATACTACGGGTCAGCCGGATACGGCAAAGTGCTAGGATTGTTCCATGGGGTTCCTACATTGCATATTTAAAGAATTATTCATTAGACAATTAAGTATACAACTTACAAAAAATTATTAAATTATTTTATGTCACACGCTCAAGTTTAAGGTAGATTTACAAGTATACTACGGGTCAGCCGGATACGGCAAAGTGCTAGGATTGTTCCTTGGGGTTCCTAAATTGCATATTTAAAGAATTATTCATTAGACAATTAAGTATACAACTTACAAAAAATTATTAAATTATTTTATGTGATACGCTCAAGTTTAAGGTTGATTTACAAGTATACTACGTGTCAGCCGGATACGGAAAAGTGCTAGGATTGTTCCTTGGGGTTCCTACATTGCATATTTAAAGAATTATTCATTAGACAATTAAGTATACAACTTACAAAAAATTATTAAATTATTTTATGTGATACGCTCAAGTTTAAGGTTGATTTACAAGTATACTACGGGTCAGTTGGATACGGCAATGTGCTAGGATTGTTCCTTGGGGTTCCTACATTGCATATTTAAAGAATTATTCATTAGACAATTAAGTATACAACTTACAAAAAATTATTAAATTATTTTATGTGACACGCTCAAGTTTAAGGTTGATTTACAAGTATACTACGGGTCAGCCGGATACGGCAAAGTGCTAGGATTGTTCCTTGGGGTTCCTACATTGCATATATAAAGAATTATTCATTAGACAATTAAGTATACAACTTACAAAAAATTATTAAATTATTTTATGTCACACGCTCAAGTTTAAGGTAGATTTACAAGTATACTACGGGTCAGCCGGATACGGCAAAGTGTTAGGATTGTTCCTTGGGGTTCCTACATTGCATATTTAAAGAATTATTCATTAGACAATTAAGTATACAACTTACAAAAAATTATTAAATTATTTTATGTGACACGCTCAAGTTTAAGGTTGATTTACAAGTATACTACGGGTCAGCCGGATACGGCAAAGTGCTAGGATTGTTCCTTGGGGTTCCTACATTGCATATTTAAAGAATTGTTCATTAGACAATTAAGTATACAACTTACAAAAAATTATTAAATTATTTTATGTGACACGATCAAATTTATGGTTGATTTACAAGTATACTACGGGTCAGCCGGATACGGCAAAGTGCTAGGATTGTTCCTTGGGGTTCCTACATTGCATATTTAAAGAATTATTCATTAGACATTTAAGTATACAACTTACAAAAAATTATTAAATTATTTTATGTCACACGCTCAAGTTTAAGGTTGAATTACAAGTATACTACGGGTCAGCCGGATACGGCAAAGTGCTAGGATTGTTCCTTGGGGTTCCTACATTGCATATTTAAAGAATTATTCATTAGACAATTAAGTATACAACTTACAAAAAATTATTAAATTATTTTATGTGACACGCTCAAGTTTAAGGTTGATTTACAAGTATACTACGGGTCAGCCGGATACGGCAAAGTGCTAGGATTGTTCCTTGGGGTTCCTACATTGCATATTTAAAGAATTATTCATTAGACAATTAAGTATACAACTTACAAAAAATTATTAAATTATTTTATGTCACACGCTCAAGTTTAAGGTAGATTTACAAGTATACTACGGGTCAGCCGGATACGGCAAAGTGCTAGGATTGTTCCTTGGGGTTCCTACATTGCATATTTAAAGAATTATTCATTAGACAATTAAGTATACAACTCACAAATAATTATTAAATTATTTTATGTGACACGATCAAATTTAGGGTTGATTTACAAGTATACTACGGGTCAGCCGGATACGGCAAAGTGCTAGGATTGTTCCTTGGGGTTCCTACATTGCATATTTAAAGAATTATTCATTAGACAATTAAGTATACAACTTACAAAAAATTATTAATTTATTTTATGTGACACGCTCAAGTTTAAGGTTGATTTACAAGTATACTACGGGTCAGCCGGATACGGCAAAGTGCTAGGATTGTTCCTTGGGGTTCCTACATTGCATATTTAAAGAATTATTCATTAGACAATTAAGTATACAACTTACAAAAAATTATTAAATTATTTTATGTCACACGCTCAAGTTTAAGGTTGAATTACAAGTATACTACGGGTCAGCCGGATACGGCAAAGTGCTAGGATTGTTCCTTGGGGTTCCTACATTGCATATTTAAAGAATTATTCATTAGACAATTAAGTATACAACTTACAAAAAATTATTAAATTATTTTATGTGACACGCTCAAGTTTAAGGTTGATTTACAAGTATACTACGAGTCAGCCGGATACGGCAAAGTGCTAGGATTGTTCCTTGGGGTTCCTACATTGCATATTTAAAGAATTATTCATTAGACAATTAAGTATACAACTTACAAAAAATTATTAAATTATTTTATGTCACACGCTCAAGTTTAAGGTAGATTTACAAGTATACTACGGGTCAGCCGGATACGGCAAAGTGCTAGGATTGTTCCTTGGGGTTCCTACATTGCATATTTAAAGAATTATTCATTAGACAATTAAGTATACAACTCGCAAATAAATATTAAATTATTTTATGTGACACGATCAAATTTAGGGTTGATTTACAAGTATACTACGGGTCAGCCGGATACGGCAAAGTGCTAGGATTGTTCCTTGGGGTTCCTACATTGCATATTTAAAGAATTATTCATTAGACAATTAAGTATACAACTTACAAAAAATTATTAAATTATTTTATGTGACACGCTCAAGTTTAAGGTTGATTTACAAGTATACTACGGGTCAGCCGGATACGGCAAAGTGCTAGGATTGTTCCTTGGGGTTCCTACATTGCATATTTAAAGAATTATTCATTAGACAATTAAGTATACAACTTACAAAAATTTATTATATTATTTTATGTCACACGCTCAAGTTTAAGGGTGATTTACAAGTATACTAAGGTCAGCCGGATACGGCAAAGTGCTAGGATTGTTCCTTGGGGTTCCTACATTGCATATTTAAAGAATTATTCATTAGACAATTAAGTATACAACTTACAAAAAATTATTAAATTATTTTATGTGACACGATCAAATTTAGGGTTGATTTACAAGTATACTACGGGTCAGCCGGATACGGCAAAGTGCTAGGATTGTTCCTTGGGGTTCCTACATTGCATATTTAAAGAATTATTCATTAGACAATTAAGTATACAACATACAAATAATTATTAAATTATTTTATGTGACACGATCAAATTTAGGGTTGATTTACAAGTATACTACGGGTCAGCCGGATACGGAAAAGTGCTAGGATTGTTCCTTGGGGTTCCTACAATGCATATTTAAAGAATTATTCATTAGACAATTAAGTATACAACTTACAAAAAATTATTAAATTATTTTATGTGACACGATCAAATTTAGGGTTGATTTACAAGTATACTACGGGTCAGCCGGATACGGCAAAGTGCTAGGATTGTTCCTTGGGGTTCCTACATTGCATATTTAAAGAATTATTCATTAGACAATTTAGTATACAACTTAGAAAAAATTATTAAATTATTTTATGTGACACGCTCAAGTTTAAGGTTGATTTACAAGTATACTACGGGTCAGCCGGATACGGCAAAATGCTAGGATTGTTCCTTGGGGTTCCTACATTGCATATTTAAAGAATTATTCATTAGACAATTAAGTATACAACTTACAAAAAATTATTAAATTATTTTATGTGACACGCTCAAGTTTAAGGTTGATTTACAAGTATACTACGGGTCAGCCGGATACGGCAAAGTGCTAGGATTGTTCCTTGGGGTTCCTACATTGCATATTTAAAGAATTATTCATTAGACAATTAAGTATACAACTTACAAAAAATTATTAAATTATTTTATGTCACACGCTCAAGTTTAAGGTTGAATTACAAGTATACTACGGGTCAGCCGGATACGGCAAGGTGCTAGGATTGTTCCTTGGGGTTCCTACATTGCATATTTAAAGAATTATTCATTAGACAATTAAGTATACAACTTACAAAAAATTATTAAATTATTTTATGTGACACGCTCAAGTTTAAGGTTGATTTACAAGTATACTACGGGTCAGCCGGATACGGCAAAGTGCTAGGATTGTTCCTTGGGGTTCCTACATTGCATATTTAAAGAATTATTCATTAGACAATTAAGTATACAACTTACAAAAAATTATTAAATTATTTTATGTCACACGCTCAAGTTTAAGGTAGATTTACAAGTATACTACGGGTCAGCCGGATACGGCAAAGTGCTAGGATTGTTCCTTGGGGTTCCTACATTGCATATTTAAAGAATTATTCATTAGACAATTAAGTATACAACTCACAAATAATTATTAAATTATTTTATGTGACACGATCAAATTTAGGGTTCATTTACAAGTATACTACGGGTCAGCCGGATACGGCAAAGTGCTAGGATTGTTCCTTGGGGTTCCTACATTGCATATTTAAAGAATTATTCATTAGACAATTAAGTATACAACTTACAAAAAATTATTAATTTATTTTATGTGACACGCTCAAGTTTAAGGTTGATTTACAAGTATACTACGGGTCAGCCGGATACGGCAAAGTGCTAGGATTGTTCCTTGGGGTTCCTACATTGCATATTTAAAGAATTATTCATTAGACAATTAAGTATACAACTTACAAAAAATTATTAAATTATTTTATGTGACACGCTCAAGTTTAAGGTTAATTTACAAGTATACTACGGGTCAGCCGGATACAGCAAAGTGCTAGGATTGTTCCTTGGGGTTCGTAAAATGCATATTTAAAGAACTATTTATTAGACAATTAAGTATACAACTTACAAAAAATTATTAAATTATTTTATGTGACACGATCAAATTTAGGGTTGATTTACAAGTATACTACGGGTCAGCCGGATACGGCAAAGTGCTAGGATTGTTCCTTGGGGTTCCTACATTTCATATTTAAAGAATTATTCATTAGACAATTAAGCATACAACTTACAAAAAATTATTAAATTATTTTATGTGACACGATCAAATTTATGGTTGATTTACAAGTATACTACAGGTCAGCCGGATACGGCAAAGTACTAGGATTGTTCCTTAAAGTTCCTACATTGCATATTTAAAGAATTATTCATTAGACAATTAAGTATACAACTTACAAAAAATTATTTAATTATTTTATGTGACACGCTCAAGTTTAAGGTTGATTTACAAGTATACTACGGGTCAGCCGGATACGGCAAAGTGCTAGGATTGTTCCTTGGGGTTCCTACATTGCATATTTAAAGAATTATTCATTAGACAATTAAGTATACAACTTACAAAAAATTATTAAATTATTTTATGTGACACGCTCAAGTTTAAGGTTGATTTACAAGTATACTACGGGTCAGCCGGATACGGCAAAGTGCTAGGATTGTTCCTTGGGTTTCCTACATTGCATATTTAAAGAATTATTCATTAGACAATTAAGTATACAATTTACAAATAATTATTAATTTATTTTATGTGACACGATCAAATTTAGGGTTGATTTACAAGTATACTACGGGTCAGCCAGATACGGAAAAGTGCTAGGATTGTTCCTTGGGGTTCCTACAATGCATATTTAATGAATTATTCATTAGACAATTAAGTATACAACTTACAAATAATTATTAAATTATTTTATGTGACACGATCAAATTTAGGGTTGATTTACAAGTATACTACGGGTCAGCCGGATACGGCAAAGTGCTAGGATTGTTCCTTGGGATTCCTACATTGCATATTTAAAGAATTATTCATTAGACATTTAAGTATACAACTTACAAAAAATTATTAAATTATTTTATGTGACACGATCAAATTTAGGGTTGATTTACAAGTATACTACGGGTCAGCCAGATACGGAAAAGTGCTAGGATTGTTCCTTGGGGTTCCTACAATGCATATTTAAAGAATTATTCATTAGACAATTAAGTATACAACTTACAAATAATTATTAAATTATTTTATGTGACACGATCAAATTTAGGGTTGATTTACAAGTATACTACGGGTCAGCCGGATACGGCAAAGTGCTAGGATTGTTCCTTGGGGTTCCTACATTGCATATTTAAAGAATTATTCATTAGACAATTAAGTATACAACTTACAAAAAATTATTAAATTATTTTATGTCACACGCTCAAGTTTAAGGTTGAATTACAAGTATACTACGGGTCAGCCGGATACGGCAAGGTGCTAGGATTGTTCCTTGGGGTTCCTACATTGCATATTTAAAGAATTATTCATTAGACAATTAAGTATACAACTTACAAAAAATTATTAAATTATTTTATGTGACACGCTCAAGTTTAAGGTTGATTTACAAGTATACTACGGGTCAGCCGGATACGGCAAAGTGCTAGGATTGTTCCTTGGGGTTCCTACATTGCATATTTAAAGAATTATTCATTAGACAATTAAGTATACAACTTACAAAAAATTATTAAATTATTTTATGTCACACGCTCAAGTTTAAGGTAGATTTACAAGTATACTACGGGTCAGCCGGATACGGCAAAGTGCTAGGATTGTTCCTTGGGGTTCCTACATTGCATATTTAAAGAATTATTCATTAGACAATTAAGTATACAACTCACAAATAATTATTAAATTATTTTATGTGACACGATCAAATTTAGGGTTCATTTACAAGTATACTACGGGTCAGCCGGATACGGCAAAGTGCTAGGATTGTTCCTTGGGGTTCCTACATTGCATATTTAAAGAATTATTCATTAGACAATTAAGTATACAACTTACAAAAAATTATTAATTTATTTTATGTGACACGCTCAAGTTTAAGGTTGATTTACAAGTATACTACGGGTCAGCCGGATACGGCAAAGTGCTAGGATTGTTCCTTGGGGTTCCTACATTGCATATTTAAAGAATTATTCATTAGACAATTAAGTATACAACTTACAAAAAATTATTAAATTATTTTATGTGACACGCTCAAGTTTAAGGTTAATTTACAAGTATACTACGGGTCAGCCGGATACAGCAAAGTGCTAGGATTGTTCCTTGGGGTTCGTAAAATGCATATTTAAAGAACTATTTATTAGACAATTAAGTATACAACTTACAAAAAATTATTAAATTATTTTATGTGACACGATCAAATTTAGGGTTGATTTACAAGTATACTACGGGTCAGCCGGATACGGCAAAGTGCTAGGATTGTTCCTTGGGGTTCCTACATTTCATATTTAAAGAATTATTCATTAGACAATTAAGCATACAACTTACAAAAAATTATTAAATTATTTTATGTGACACGATCAAATTTATGGTTGATTTACAAGTATACTACGGGTCAGCCGGATACGGCAAAGTACTAGGATTGTTCCTTAAGGTTCCTACATTGCATATTTAAAGAATTATTCATTAGACAATTAAGTATACAACTTACAAAAAATTATTTAATTATTTTATGTGACACGCTCAAGTTTAAGGTTGATTTACAAGTATACTACGGGTCAGCCGGATACGGCAAAGTGCTAGGATTGTTTCTTGGGGTTCCTACATTGCATATTTAAAGAATTATTCATTAGACAATTAAGTATACAACTTACAAAAAATTATTAAATTATTTTATGTGACACGCTCAAGTTTAAGGTTGATTTACAAGTATACTACGGGTCAGCCGGATACGGCAAAGTGCTAGGATTGTTCCTTGGGTTTCCTACATTGCATATTTAAAGAATTATTCATTAGACAATTAAGTATACAATTTACAAATAATTATTAATTTATTTTATGTGACACGATCAAATTTAGGGTTGATTTACAAGTATACTACGGGTCAGCCAGATACGGAAAAGTGCTAGGATTGTTCCTTGGGGTTCCTACAATGCATATTTAATGAATTATTCATTAGACAATTAAGTATACAACTTACAAATAATTATTAAATTATTTTATGTGACACGATCAAATTTAGGGTTGATTTACAAGTATACTACGGGTCAGCCGGATACGGCAAAGTGCTAGGATTGTTCCTTGGGATTCCTACATTGCATATTTAAAGAATTATTCATTAGACAATTTAGTATACAACTTAGAAAAAATTATTAAATTATTTTATGTGACACGCTCAAGTTTAAGGTTGATTTACAAGTATACTACGGGTCAGCCGGATACGGCAAAGTACTAGGATTGTTCCTTGGGGTTCCTACATTGCATATTTAAAGAATTGTTCATTAGACAATTAAGTATACAACTTACAAAAAATTATTAAATTATTTTATGTGACACGATCAAATTTATGGTTGATTTACAAGTATACTACGGGTCAGCCGGATACGGCAAAGTGCTAGGATTGTTCCTTGGGGTTCCTACATTGCATATTTAAAGAATTATTCATTAGACATTTAAGTATACAACTTACAAAAAATTATTAAATTATTTTATGTGACACGCTCAAGTTTAAGGTTGATTTACAAGTATACTACGGGTCAGCCGGATACGGCAAAGTGCTAGGATTGTTCCTTGGGGTTCCTACATTGCATATTTAAAGAATTATTCATTAGACAATTAAGTATACAACTTACAAAAAATTATTAAATTATTTTATGTGACACGCTCAAGTTTAAGGTTGATTTACAAGTATACTACGGGTCAGCCGGATACGGCAAAGTGCTAGGATTGTTCCTTGGGGTTCCTACATTGCATATTTAAAGAATTATTCATTAGACAATTAAGTATACAACTTACAAAAAATTATTAAATTATTTTATGTCACACGCTCAAGTTTAAGGTTGAATTACAAGTATACTACGGGTCAGCCGGATACGGCAAAGTGCTAGGATTGTTCCTTGGGGTTCCTACATTGCATATTTAAAGAATTATTCATTAGACAATTAAGTATACAACTTACAAAAAATTATTAAATTATTTTATGTGACACGCTCAAGTTTAAGGTTGATTTACAAGTATACTACGGGTCAGCCGGATACGGCAAAGTGCTAGGATTGTTCCTTGGGGTTCCTAAATTGCATATTTAAAGAATTATTCATTAGACAATTAAGTATACAACTCACAAATAATTATTAATTTATTTTATGTGACACGATCAAATTTAGGGTTGATTTACAAGTATACTACGGGTCAGCCGGATACGGAAAAGTGCTAGGATTGTTCCTTGGGGTTCCTACATTGCATATTTAAAGAATTATTCATTAGACAATTAAGTATACAACTTACAAAAAATTATTAAATTATTTTATGTGACACGCTCAAGTTTAAGGTTGATTTACAAGTATACTACGGGTCAGCCGGATACGGCAAAGTGCTAGGATTGTTCCTTGGGGTTCCTACATTGCATATTTAAAGAATTATTCATTAGACAATTAAGTATACAACTTACAAAAAATTATTAAATTATTTTATGTGACACGCTCAAGTTTAAGGTTGATTTACAAGTATACTACGGGTCAGCCGGATACGGCAAAGTGCTAGGATTGTTCCTTGGAGTTCCAAAATTGCATATTTAAAGAATTATTTATTAGACAATTAAGTATACAACTTACAAAAAATTATTAAATTATTTTATGTGACACGATCAAATTTAGGGTTGATTTACAAGTATACTACGGGTCAGCCGGATACGGCAAAGTGCTAGGATTGTTCCTTGGGGTTCCTACATTTCATATTTAAAGAATTATTCATTAGACAATTAAGCATACAACTTACAAAAAATTATTAAATTATTTTATGTGACACGATCAAATTTATGGTTGATTTACAAGTATACTACGGGTCAGCCGGATACGGCAAAGTGCTAGGATTGTTCTTTGCGGTTCCTACATTGCATATTTAAAGAATTATTCATTAGACAATTAAGTATACAACTTACAAAAAATTATTAAATTATTTTATGTGACACGCTCAAGTTTAAGGTTGATTTACAAGTATACTACGGGTCAGCCGGATACGGCAAAGTGCTAGGATTGTTCCTTGGGGTTCCTACATTGCATATTTAAAGAATTATTCATTAGACAATTAAGTATACAACTTACAAAAAATTATTAAATTATTTTATGTGACACGTTCAAGTTTAAGGTTGATTTACAAGTATACTACGGGTCAGCCGGATACGGCAAAGTGCTAGGATTGTTCCTTGGGTACCCTACATTGCATATTTAAAGAATGATTCATTAGACAATTAAGTATACAACTTACAAATAATTATTAATTTATTTTATGTGACACGATCAAATTTAGGGTTGATTTACAAGTATACTACGGGTCAGCCGGATACGGAAAAGTGCTAGGATTGTTCCTTGGGGTTCCTACATTGCATATTTAAAGAATTATTCATTAGACAATTAAGTATACAACTTACAAAAAATTATTAAATTATTTTATGTGATACGCTCAAGTTTAAGGTTGATTTACAAGTATACTACGGGTCAGCCGGATACGGCAATGTGCTAGGATTGTTCCTTGGGGTTCCTACATTGCATATTTAAAGAATTATTCATTAGACAATTAAGTATACAACTTACAAAAAATTATTAAATTATTTTATGTGACACGCTCAAGTTTAAGTTTGATTTACAAGTATACTACGGGTCAGCCGGATACGGCAAAGTGCTAGGATTGTTCCTTGGGGTTCCTACATTGCATATATAAAGAATTATTCATTAGACAATTAAGTATACAACTTACAAAAAATTATTAAATTATTTTATGTCACACGCTCAAGTTTAAGGTAGATTTACAAGTATACTACGGGTCAGCCGGATACGGCAAAGTGTTAGGATTGTTCCTTGGGGTTCCTACATTGCATATTTAAAGAATTATTCATTAGACAATTAAGTATACAACTTACAAAAAATTATTAAATTATTTTATGTGACACGCTCAAGTTTAAGGTTGATTTACAAGTATACTACGGGTCAGCCGGATACGGCAAAGTGCTAGGATTGTTCCTTGGGGTTCCTACATTGCATATTTAAAGAATTGTTCATTAGACAATTAAGTATACAACTTACAAAAAATTATTAAATTATTTTATGTGACACGATCAAATTTATGGTTGGTTTACAAGTATACTACGGGTCAGCCGGATACGGCAAAGTGCTAGGATTGTTCCTTGGGGTTCCTACATTGCATATTTAAAGAATTATTCATTAGACATTTAAGTATACAACTTACAAAAAATTATTAAATTATTTTATGTCACACGCTCAAGTTTAAGGTTGAATTACAAGTATACTACGGGTCAGCCGGATACGGCAAAGTGCTAGGATTGTTCCTTGGGGTTCCTACATTGCATATTTAAAGAATTATTCATTAGACAATTAAGTATACAACTTACAAAAAATTATTAAATTATTTTATGTGACACGCTCAAGTTTAAGGTTGATTTACAAGTATACTACGGGTCAGCCGGATACGGCAAAGTGCTAGGATTGTTCCTTGGGGTTCCTACATTGCATATTTAAAGAATTATTCATTAGACAATTAAGTATACAACTTACAAAAAATTATTAAATTATTTTATGTCACACGCTCAAGTTTAAGGTAGATTTACAAGTATACTACGGGTCAGCCGGATACGGCAAAGTGCTAGGATTGTTCCTTGGGGTTCCTACATTGCATATTTAAAGAATTATTCATTAGACAATTAAGTATACAACTCACAAATAATTATTAAATTATTTTATGTGACACGATCAAATTTAGGGTTGATTTACAAGTATACTACGGGTCAGCCGGATACGGCAAAGTGCTAGGATTGTTCCTTGGGGTTCCTACATTGCATATTTAAAGAATTATTCATTAGACAATTAAGTATACAACTTACAAAAAATTATTAATTTATTTTATGTGACACGCTCAAGTTTAAGGTTGATTTACAAGTATACTACGGGTCAGCCGGATACGGCAAAGTGCTAGGATTGTTCCTTGGGGTTCCTACATTGCATATTTAAAGAATTATTCATTAGACAATTAAGTATACAACTTACAAAAAATTATTAAATTATTTTATGTGACACGTTCAAGTTTAAGGTTGATTTACAAGTATACTACGGGTCAGCCGGATACGGCAAAGTGCTAGGATTGTTCCTTGGGGTTCCTACATTGCATATTTAAAGAATTATTCATTAGACAATTAAGTATACAACTTACAAAAAATTATTAAATTATTTTATGTGACACGCTCAAGTTTAAGGTTGATTTACAAGTATACTACGGGTCAGCCGGATACGGCAAAGTGCTAGGATTGTTCCTTGGGGTTCCTACATTGCATATTTAAAGAATTATTCATTAGACAATTAAGTATACAACTTACAAAAAATTATTAAATTATTTTATGTGACACGCTCAAGTTTAAGGTTGATTTACAAGTATACTACGGGTCAGCCGGATACGGCAAAGTGCTAGGATTGTTCCTTGGGGTTCCTACATTGCATATTTAAAGAATTATTCATTAGACAATTAAGTATACAACTTACAAAAAATTATTAAATTATTTTATGTCACACGCTCAAGTTTAAGGTTGAATTACAAGTATACTACGGGTCAGCCGGATACGGCAAAGTGCTAGGATTGTTCCTTGGGGTTCCTACATTGCATATTTAAAGAATTATTCATTAGACAATTAAGTATACAACTTACAAAAAATTATTAAATTATTTTATGTGACACGCTCAAGTTTAAGGTTGATTTACAAGTATACTACGAGTCAGCCGGATACGGCAAAGTGCTAGGATTGTTCCTTGGGGTTCCTACATTGCATATTTAAAGAATTATTCATTAGACAATTAAGTATACAACTTACAAAAAATTATTAAATTATTTTATGTCACACGCTCAAGTTTAAGGTAGATTTACAAGTATACTACGGGTCAGCCGGATACGGCAAAGTGCTAGGATTGTTCCTTGGGGTTCCTACAATGCATATTTAATGAATTATTCATTAGACAATTAAGTATACAACTTACAAATAATTATTAAATTATTTTATGTGACACGATCAAATTTAGGGTTGATTTACAAGTATACTACGGGTCAGCCGGATACGGCAAAGTGCTAGGATTGTTCCTTGGGATTCCTACATTGCATATTTAAAGAATTATTCATTAGACATTTAAGTATACAACTTACAAAAAATTATTAAATTATTTTATGTGACACGATCAAATTTAGGGTTGATTTACAAGTATACTACGGGTCAGCCAGATACGGAAAAGTGCTAGGATTGTTCCTTGGGGTTCCTACAATGCATATTTAAAGAATTATTCATTAGACAATTAAGTATACAACTTACAAATAATTATTAAATTATTTTATGTGACACGATCAAATTTAGGGTTGATTTACAAGTATACTACGGGTCAGCCGGATACGGCAAAGTGCTAGGATTGTTCCTTGGGGTTCCTACATTGCATATTTAAAGAATTATTCATTAGACAATTAAGTATACAACTTACAAAAAATTATTAAATTATTTTATGTCACACGCTCAAGTTTAAGGTTGAATTACAAGTATACTACGGGTCAGCCGGATACGGCAAGGTGCTAGGATTGTTCCTTGGGGTTCCTACATTGCATATTTAAAGAATTATTCATTAGACAATTAAGTATACAACTTACAAAAAATTATTAAATTATTTTATGTGACACGCTCAAGTTTAAGGTTGATTTACAAGTTTACTACGGGTCAGCCGGATACGGCAAAGTGCTAGGATTGTTCCTTGGGGTTCCTACATTGCATATTTAAAGAATTATTCATTAGACAATTAAGTATACAACTTACAAAAAATTATTAAATTATTTTATGTCACACGCTCAAGTTTAAGGTAGATTTACAAGTATACTACGGGTCAGCCGGATACGGCAAAGTGCTAGGATTGTTCCTTGGGGTTCCTACATTGCATATTTAAAGAATTATTCATTAGACAATTAAGTATACAACTCACAAATAATTATTAAATTATTTTATGTGACACGATCAAATTTAGGGTTCATTTACAAGTATACTACGGGTCAGCCGGATACGGCAAAGTGCTAGGATTGTTCCTTGGGGTTCCTACATTGCATATTTAAAGAATTATTCATTAGACAATTAAGTATACAACTTACAAAAAATTATTAATTTATTTTATGTGACACGCTCAAGTTTAAGGTTGATTTACAAGTATACTACGGGTCAGCCGGATACGGCAAAGTGCTAGGATTGTTCCTTGGGGTTCCTACATTGCATATTTAAAGAATTATTCATTAGACAATTAAGTATACAACTTACAAAAAATTATTAAATTATTTTATGTGACACGCTCAAGTTTAAGGTTAATTTACAAGTATACTACGGGTCAGCCGGATACAGCAAAGTGCTAGGATTGTTCCTTGGGGTTCGTAAAATGCATATTTAAAGAACTATTTATTAGACAATTAAGTATACAACTTACAAAAAATTATTAAATTATTTTATGTGACACGATCAAATTTAGGGTTGATTTACAAGTATACTACGGGTCAGCCGGATACGGCAAAGTGCTAGGATTGTTCCTTGGGGTTCCTACATTTCATATTTAAAGAATTATTCATTAGACAATTAAGCATACAACTTACAAAAAATTATTAAATTATTTTATGTGACACGATCAAATTTATGGTTGATTTACAAGTATACTACGGGTCAGCCGGATACGGCAAAGTACTAGGATTGTTCCTTAAGGTTCCTACATTGCATATTTAAAGAATTATTCATTAGACAATTAAGTATACAACTTACAAAAAATTATTTAATTATTTTATGTGACACGCTCAAGTTTAAGGTTGATTTACAAGTATACTACGGGTCAGCCGGATACGGCAAAGTGCTAGGATTGTTTCTTGGGGTTCCTACATTGCATATTTAAAGAATTATTCATTAGACAATTAAGTATACAACTTACAAAAAATTATTAAATTATTTTATGTGACACGCTCAAGTTTAAGGTTGATTTACAAGTATACTACGGGTCAGCCGGATACGGCAAAGTGCTAGGATTGTTCCTTGGGTTTCCTACATTGCATATTTAAAGAATTATTCATTAGACAATTAAGTATACAATTTACAAATAATTATTAATTTATTTTATGTGACACGATCAAATTTAGGGTTGATTTACAAGTATACTACGGGTCAGCCAGATACGGAAAAGTGCTAGGATTGTTCCTTGGGGTTCCTACAATGCATATTTAATGAATTATTCATTAGACAATTAAGTATACAACTTACAAATAATTATTAAATTATTTTATGTGACACGATCAAATTTAGGGTTGATTTACAAGTATACTACGGGTCAGCCGGATACGGCAAAGTGCTAGGATTGTTCCTTGGGATTCCTACATTGCATATTTAAAGAATTATTCATTAGACAATTTAGTATACAACTTAGAAAAAATTATTAAATTATTTTATGTGACACGCTCAAGTTTAAGGTTGATTTACAAGTATACTACGGGTCAGCCGGATACGGCAAAGTACTAGGATTGTTCCTTGGGGTTCCTACATTGCATATTTAAAGAATTGTTCATTAGACAATTAAGTATACAACTTACAAAAAATTATTAAATTATTTTATGTGACACGATCAAATTTATGGTTGATTTACAAGTATACTACGGGTCAGCCGGATACGGCAAAGTGCTAGGATTGTTCCTTGGGGTTCCTACATTGCATATTTAAAGAATTATTCATTAGACATTTAAGTATACAACTTACAAAAAATTATTAAATTATTTTATGTGACACGCTCAAGTTTAAGGTTGATTTACAAGTATACTACGGGTCAGCCGGATACGGCAAAGTGCTAGGATTGTTCCTTGGGGTTCCTACATTGCATATTTAAAGAATTATTCATTAGACAATTAAGTATACAACTTACAAAAAATTATTAAATTATTTTATGTGACACGCTCAAGTTTAAGGTTGATTTACAAGTATACTACGGGTCAGCCGGATACGGCAAAGTGCTAGGATTGTTCCTTGGGGTTCCTACATTGCATATTTAAAGAATTATTCATTAGACAATTAAGTATACAACTTACAAAAAATTATTAAATTATTTTATGTCACACGCTCAAGTTTAAGGTTGAATTACAAGTATACTACGGGTCAGCCGGATACGGCAAAGTGCTAGGATTGTTCCTTGGGGTTCCTACATTGCATATTTAAAGAATTATTCATTAGACAATTAAGTATACAACTTACAAAAAATTATTAAATTATTTTATGTGACACGCTCAAGTTTAAGGTTGATTTACAAGTATACTACGGGTCAGCCGGATACGGCAAAGTGCTAGGATTGTTCCTTGGGGTTCCTAAATTGCATATTTAAAGAATTATTCATTAGACAATTAAGTATACAACTCACAAATAATTATTAATTTATTTTATGTGACACGATCAAATTTAGGGTTGATTTACAAGTATACTACGGGTCAGCCGGATACGGAAAAGTGCTAGGATTGTTCCTTGGGGTTCCTACATTGCATATTTAAAGAATTATTCATTAGACAATTAAGTATACAACTTACAAAAAATTATTAAATTATTTTATGTGACACGCTCAAGTTTAAGGTTGATTTACAAGTATACTACGGGTCAGCCGGATACGGCAAAGTGCTAGGATTGTTCCTTGGGGTTCCTACATTGCATATTTAAAGAATTATTCATTAGACAATTAAGTATACAACTTACAAAAAATTATTAAATTATTTTATGTGACACGCTCAAGTTTAAGGTTGATTTACAAGTATACTACGGGTCAGCCGGATACGGCAAAGTGCTAGGATTGTTCCTTGGAGTTCCAAAATTGCATATTTAAAGAATTATTTATTAGACAATTAAGTATACAACTTACAAAAAATTATTAAATTATTTTATGTGACACGATCAAATTTAGGGTTGATTTACAAGTATACTACGGGTCAGCCGGATACGGCAAAGTGCTAGGATTGTTCCTTGGGGTTCCTACATTTCATATTTAAAGAATTATTCATTAGACAATTAAGCATACAACTTACAAAAAATTATTAAATTATTTTATGTGACACGATCAAATTTATGGTTGATTTACAAGTATACTACGGGTCAGCCGGATACGGCAAAGTGCTAGGATTGTTCTTTGCGGTTCCTACATTGCATATTTAAAGAATTATTCATTAGACAATTAAGTATACAACTTACAAAAAATTATTAAATTATTTTATGTGACACGCTCAAGTTTAAGGTTGATTTACAAGTATACTACGGGTCAGCCGGATACGGCAAAGTGCTAGGATTGTTCCTTGGGGTTCCTACATTGCATATTTAAAGAATTATTCATTAGACAATTAAGTATACAACTTACAAAAAATTATTAAATTATTTTATGTGACACGTTCAAGTTTAAGGTTGATTTACAAGTATACTACGGGTCAGCCGGATACGGCAAAGTGCTAGGATTGTTCCTTGGGTACCCTACATTGCATATTTAAAGAATGATTCATTAGACAATTAAGTATACAACTTACAAATAATTATTAATTTATTTTATGTGACACGATCAAATTTAGGGTTGATTTACAAGTATACTACGGGTCAGCCGGATACGGAAAAGTGCTAGGATTGTTCCTTGGGGTTCCTACATTGCATATTTAAAGAATTATTCATTAGACAATTAAGTATACAACTTACAAAAAATTATTAAATTATTTTATGTGATACGCTCAAGTTTAAGGTTGATTTACAAGTATACTACGGGTCAGCCGGATACGGCAATGTGCTAGGATTGTTCCTTGGGGTTCCTACATTGCATATTTAAAGAATTATTCATTAGACAATTAAGTATACAACTTACAAAAAATTATTAAATTATTTTATGTGACACGCTCAAGTTTAAGTTTGATTTACAAGTATACTACGGGTCAGCCGGATACGGCAAAGTGCTAGGATTGTTCCTTGGGGTTCCTACATTGCATATATAAAGAATTATTCATTAGACAATTAAGTATACAACTTACAAAAAATTATTAAATTATTTTATGTCACACGCTCAAGTTTAAGGTAGATTTACAAGTATACTACGGGTCAGCCGGATACGGCAAAGTGTTAGGATTGTTCCTTGGGGTTCCTACATTGCATATTTAAAGAATTATTCATTAGACAATTAAGTATACAACTTACAAAAAATTATTAAATTATTTTATGTGACACGCTCAAGTTTAAGGTTGATTTACAAGTATACTACGGGTCAGCCGGATACGGCAAAGTGCTAGGATTGTTCCTTGGGGTTCCTACATTGCATATTTAAAGAATTGTTCATTAGACAATTAAGTATACAACTTACAAAAAATTATTAAATTATTTTATGTGACACGATCAAATTTATGGTTGGTTTACAAGTATACTACGGGTCAGCCGGATACGGCAAAGTGCTAGGATTGTTCCTTGGGGTTCCTACATTGCATATTTAAAGAATTATTCATTAGACATTTAAGTATACAACTTACAAAAAATTATTAAATTATTTTATGTCACACGCTCAAGTTTAAGGTTGAATTACAAGTATACTACGGGTCAGCCGGATACGGCAAAGTGCTAGGATTGTTCCTTGGGGTTCCTACATTGCATATTTAAAGAATTATTCATTAGACAATTAAGTATACAACTTACAAAAAATTATTAAATTATTTTATGTGACACGCTCAAGTTTAAGGTTGATTTACAAGTATACTACGGGTCAGCCGGATACGGCAAAGTGCTAGGATTGTTCCTTGGGGTTCCTACATTGCATATTTAAAGAATTATTCATTAGACAATTAAGTATACAACTTACAAAAAATTATTAAATTATTTTATGTCACACGCTCAAGTTTAAGGTAGATTTACAAGTATACTACGGGTCAGCCGGATACGGCAAAGTGCTAGGATTGTTCCTTGGGGTTCCTACATTGCATATTTAAAGAATTATTCATTAGACAATTAAGTATACAACTCACAAATAATTATTAAATTATTTTATGTGACACGATCAAATTTAGGGTTGATTTACAAGTATACTACGGGTCAGCCGGATACGGCAAAGTGCTAGGATTGTTCCTTGGGGTTCCTACATTGCATATTTAAAGAATTATTCATTAGACAATTAAGTATACAACTTACAAAAAATTATTAATTTATTTTATGTGACACGCTCAAGTTTAAGGTTGATTTACAAGTATACTACGGGTCAGCCGGATACGGCAAAGTGCTAGGATTGTTCCTTGGGGTTCCTACATTGCATATTTAAAGAATTATTCATTAGACAATTAAGTATACAACTTACAAAAAATTATTAAATTATTTTATGTGACACGTTCAAGTTTAAGGTTGATTTACAAGTATACTACGGGTCAGCCGGATACGGCAAAGTGCTAGGATTGTTCCTTGGGGTTCCTACATTGCATATTTAAAGAATTATTCATTAGACAATTAAGTATACAACTTACAAAAAATTATTAAATTATTTTATGTCACACGCTCAAGTTTAAGGTTGAATTACAAGTATACTACGGGTCAGCCGGATACGGCAAAGTGCTAGGATTGTTCCTTGGGGTTCCTACATTGCATATTTAAAGAATTATTCATTAGACAATTAAGTATACAACTTACAAAAAATTATTAAATTATTTTATGTGACACGCTCAAGTTTAAGGTTGATTTACAAGTATACTACGGGTCAGCCGGATACGGCAAAGTGCTAGGATTGTTCCTTGGGGTTCCTACATTGCATATTTAAAGAATTATTCATTAGACAATTAAGTATACAACTTACAAAAAATTATTAAATTATTTTATGTCACACGCTCAAGTTTAAGGTTGAATTACAAGTATACTACGGGTCAGCCGGATACGGCAAAGTGCTAGGATTGTTCCTTGGGGTTCCTACATTGCATATTTAAAGAATTATTCATTAGACAATTAAGTATACAACTTACAAAAAATTATTAAATTATTTTATGTGACACGCTCAAGTTTAAGGTTGATTTACAAGTATACTACGAGTCAGCCGGATACGGCAAAGTGCTAGGATTGTTCCTTGGGGTTCCTACATTGCATATTTAAAGAATTATTCATTAGACAATTAAGTATACAACTTACAAAAAATTATTAAATTATTTTATGTCACACGCTCAAGTTTAAGGTAGATTTACAAGTATACTACGGGTCAGCCGGATACGGCAAAGTGCTAGGATTGTTCCTTGGGGTTCCTACATTGCATATTTAAAGAATTATTCATTAGACAATTAAGTATACAACTCGCAAATAATTATTAAATTATTTTATGTGACACGATCAAATTTAGGGTTGATTTACAAGTATACTACGGGTCAGCCGGATACGGCAAAGTGCTAGGATTGTTCCTTGGGGTTCCTACATTGCATATTTAAAGAATTATTCATTAGACAATTAAGTATACAACTTACAAAAAATTATTAAATTATTTTATGTGACACGCTCAAGTTTAAGGTTAATTTACAAGTATACTACGGGTCAGCCGGATACAGCAAAGTGCTAGGATTGTTCCTTGGGGTTCGTAAAATGCATATTTAAAGAACTATTTATTAGACAATTAAGTATACAACTTACAAAAAATTATTAAATTATTTTATGTGACACGATCAAATTTAGAGTTGATTTACAAGTATACTACGGGTCAGCCGGATACGGCAAAGTGCTAGGATTGTTCCTTGGGGTTCCTACATTTCATATTTAAAGAATTATTCATTAGACAATTAAGCATACAACTTACAAAAAATTATTAAATTATTTTATGTGACACGATCAAATTTATGGTTGATTTACAAGTATACTACGGGTCAGCCGGATACGGCAAAGTACTAGGATTGTTCCTTAAGGTTCCTACATTGCATATTTAAAGAATTATTCATTAGACAATTAAGTATACAACTTACAAAAAATTATTTAATTATTTTATGTGACACGCTCAAGTTTAAGGTTGATTTACAAGTATACTACGGGTCAGCCGGATACGGCAAAGTGCTAGGATTGTTCCTTGGGGTTCCTACATTGCATATTTAAAGAATTATTCATTAGACAATTAAGTATACAACTTACAAAAAATTATTAAATTATTTTATGTGACACGCTCAAGTTTAAGGTTGATTTACAAGTATACTACGGGTCAGCCGGATACGGCAAAGTGCTAGGATTGTTCCCTGGGTTTCCTACATTGCATATTTAAAGAATTATTCATTAGACAATTAAGTATACAATTTACAAATAATTATTAATTTATTTTATGTGACACGATCAAATTTAGGGTTGATTTACAAGTATACTACGGGTCAGCCAGATACGGAAAAGTGCTAGGATTGTTCCTTGGGGTTCCTACAATGCATATTTAATGAATTATTCATTAGACAATTAAGTATACAACTTACAAATAATTATTAAATTATTTTATGTGACACGATCAAATTTAGGGTTGATTTACAAGTATACTACGGGTCAGCCGGATACGGCAAAGTGCTAGGATTGTTCCTTGGGATTCCTACATTGCATATTTAAAGAATTATTCATTAGACAATTTAGTATACAACTTAGAAAAAATTATTAAATTATTTTATGTGACACGCTCAAGTTTAAGGTTGATTTACAAGTATACTACGGGTCAGCCGGATACGGCAAAGTACTAGGATTGTTCCTTGGGGTTCCTACATTGCATATTTAAAGAATTGTTCATTAGACAATTAAGTATACAACTTACAAAAAATTATTAAATTATTTTATGTGACACGATCAAATTTATGGTTGATTTACAAGTATACTACGGGTCAGCCGGATACGGCAAAGTGCTAGGATTGTTCCTTGGGGTTCCTACATTGCATATTTAAAGAATTATTCATTAGACATTTAAGTATACAACTTACAAAAAATTATTAAATTATTTTATGTGACACGCTCAAGTTTAAGGTTGATTTACAAGTATACTACGGGTCAGCCGGATACGGCAAAGTGCTAGGATTGTTCCTTGGGGTTCCTACATTGCATATTTAAAGAATTATTCATTAGACAATTAAGTATACAACTTACAAAAAATTATTAAATTATTTTATGTGACACGCTCAAGTTTAAGGTTGATTTACAAGTATACTACGGGTCAGCCGGATACGGCAAAGTGCTAGGATTGTTCCTTGGGGTTCCTACATTGCATATTTAAAGAATTATTCATTAGACAATTAAGTATACAACTTACAAAAAATTATTAAATTATTTTATGTCACACGCTCAAGTTTAAGGTTGAATTACAAGTATACTACGGGTCAGCCGGATACGGCAAAGTGCTAGGATTGTTCCTTGGGGTTCCTACATTGCATATTTAAAGAATTATTCATTAGACAATTAAGTATACAACTTACAAAAAATTATTAAATTATTTTATGTGACACGCTCAAGTTTAAGGTTGATTTACAAGTATACTACGGGTCAGCCGGATACGGCAAAGTGCTAGGATTGTTCCTTGGGGTTCCTAAATTGCATATTTAAAGAATTATTCATTAGACAATTAAGTATACAACTCACAAATAATTATTAATTTATTTTATGTGACACGATCAAATTTAGGGTTGATTTACAAGTATACTACGGGTCAGCCGGATACGGAAAAGTGCTAGGATTGTTCCTTGGGGTTCCTACATTGCATATTTAAAGAATTATTCATTAGACAATTAAGTATACAACTTACAAAAAATTATTAAATTATTTTATGTGACACGCTCAAGTTTAAGGTTGATTTACAAGTATACTACGAGTCAGCCGGATACGGCAAAGTGCTAGGATTGTTCCTTGGGGTTCCTACATTGCATATTTAAAGAATTATTCATTAGACAATTAAGTATACAACTTACAAAAAATTATTAAATTATTTTATGTGACACGCTCAAGTTTAAGGTTGATTTACAAGTATACTACGGGTCAGCCGGATACGGCAAAGTGCTAGGATTGTTCCTTGGAGTTCCAAAATTGCATATTTAAAGAATTATTTATTAGACAATTAAGTATACAACTTACAAAAAATTATTAAATTATTTTATGTGACACGATCAAATTTAGGGTTGATTTACAAGTATACTACGGGTCAGCCGGATACGGCAAAGTGCTAGGATTGTTCCTTGGGGTTCCTACATTTCATATTTAAAGAATTATTCATTAGACAATTAAGCATACAACTTACAAAAAATTATTAAATTATTTTATGTGACACGATCAAATTTATGGTTGATTTACAAGTATACTACGGGTCAGCCGGATACGGCAAAGTGCTAGGATTGTTCTTTGCGGTTCCTACATTGCATATTTAAAGAATTATTCATTAGACAATTAAGTATACAACTTACAAAAAATTATTAAATTATTTTATGTGACACGCTCAAGTTTAAGGTTGATTTACAAGTATACTACGGGTCAGCCGGATACGGCAAAGTGCTAGGATTGTTCCTTGGGGTTCCTACATTGCATATTTAAAGAATTATTCATTAGACAATTAAGTATACAACTTACAAAAAATTATTAAATTATTTTATGTGACACGTTCAAGTTTAAGGTTGATTTACAAGTATACTACGGGTCAGCCGGATACGGCAAAGTGCTAGGATTGTTCCTTGGGTACCCTACATTGCATATTTAAAGAATGATTCATTAGACAATTAAGTATACAACTTACAAATAATTATTAATTTATTTTATGTGACACGATCAAATTTAGGGTTGATTTACAAGTATACTACGGGTCAGCCGGATACGGAAAAGTGCTAGGATTGTTCCTTGGGGTTCCTACATTGCATATTTAAAGAATTATTCATTAGACAATTAAGTATACAACTTACAAAAAATTATTAAATTATTTTATGTGATACGCTCAAGTTTAAGGTTGATTTACAAGTATACTACGGGTCAGCCGGATACGGCAATGTGCTAGGATTGTTCCTTGGGGTTCCTTTATTGCATATTTAAAGAATTATTCATTAGACAATTAAGTATACAACTTACAAAAAATTATTAAATTATTTTATGTGACACGCTCAAGTTTAAGGTTGATTTACAAGTATACTACGGGTCAGCCGGATACGGCAAAGTGCTAGGATTGTTCCTTGGGGTTCCTACATTGCATATATAAAGAATTATTCATTAGACAATTAAGTATACAACTTACAAAAAATTATTAAATTATTTTATGTCACACGCTCAAGTTTAAGGTAGATTTACAAGTATACTACGGGTCAGCCGGATACGGCAAAGTGTTAGGATTGTTCCTTGGGGTTCCTACATTGCATATTTAAAGAATTATTCATTAGACAATTAAGTATACAACTTACAAAAAATTATTAAATTATTTTATGTGACACGCTCAAGTTTAAGGTTGATTTACAAGTATACTACGGGTCAGCCGGATACGGCAAAGTGCTAGGATTGTTCCTTTGGGTTCCTACATTGCATATTTAAAGAATTGTTCATTAGACAATTAAGTATACAACTTACAAAAAATTATTAAATTATTTTATGTGACACGATCAAATTTATGGTTGATTTACAAGTATACTACGGGTCAGCCGGATACAGCAAAGTGCTAGGATTGTTCCTTGGGGTTCCTACATTGCATATTTAAAGAATTATTCATTAGACATTTAAGTATACAACTTACAAAAAATTATTAAATTATTTTATGTCACACGCTCAAGTTTAAGGTTGATTTACAAGTATACTACGGGTCAGCCGGATACGGCAAAGTGCTAGGATTGTTCCTTGGGGTTCCTACATTGCATATTTAAAGAATTATTCATTAGACAATTAAGTATACAACTTACAAAAAATTATTAAATTATTTTATGTCACACGCTCAAGTTTAAGGTAGATTTACAAGTATACTACGGGTCAGCCGGATACGGCAAAGTGCTAGGATTGTTCCTTGGGGTTCCTACATTGCATATTTAAAGAATTATTCATTAGACAATTAAGTATACAACTCACAAATAATTATTAAATTATTTTATGTGACACGATCAAATTTAGGGTTGATTTACAAGTATACTACGGGTCAGCCGGATACGGCAAAGTGCTAGGATTGTTCCTTGGGGTTCCTACATTGCATATTTAAAGAATTATTCATTAGACAATTAAGTATACAACTTACAAAAAATTATTAATTTATTTTATGTGACACGCTCAAGTTTAAGGTTGATTTACAAGTATACTACGGGTCAGCCGGATACGGCAAAGTGCTAGGATTGTTCCTTGGGGTTCCTACATTGCATATTTAAAGAATTATTCATTAGACAATTAAGTATACAACTTACAAAAAATTATTAAATTATTTTATGTGACACGCTCAAGTTTAAGGTTGATTTACAAGTATACTACGGGTCAGCCGGATACGGCAAAGTGCTAGGATTGTTCCTTGGGGTTCCTACATTGCATATTTAAAGAATTATTCATTAGACAATTAAGTATACAACTTACAAAAAATTATTAAATTATTTTATGTCACACGCTCAAGTTTAAGGTTGAATTACAAGTATACTACGGGTCAGCCGGATACGGCAAAGTGCTAGGATTGTTCCTTGGGGTTCCTACATTGCATATTTAAAGAATTATTCATTAGACAATTAAGTATACAACTTACAAAAAATTATTAAATTATTTTATGTGACACGCTCAAGTTTAAGGTTGATTTACAAGTATACTACGGGTCAGCCGGATACGGCAAAGTGCTAGGATTGTTCCTTGGGGTTCCTACATTGCATATTTAAAGAATTATTCATTAGACAATTAAGTATACAACTTACAAAAAATTATTAAATTATTTTATGTCACACGCTCAAGTTTAAGGTTGAATTACAAGTATACTACGGGTCAGCCGGATACGGCAAAGTGCTAGGATTGTTCCTTGGGGTTCCTACATTGCATATTTAAAGAATTATTCATTAGACAATTAAGTATACAACTTACAAAAAATTATTAAATTATTTTATGTGACACGCTCAAGTTTAAGGTTGATTTACAAGTATACTACGAGTCAGCCGGATACGGCAAAGTGCTAGGATTGTTCCTTGGGGTTCCTACATTGCATATTTAAAGAATTATTCATTAGACAATTAAGTATACAACTTACAAAAAATTATTAAATTATTTTATGTCACACGCTCAAGTTTAAGGTAGATTTACAAGTATACTACGGGTCAGCCGGATACGGCAAAGTGCTAGGATTGTTCCTTGGGGTTCCTACATTGCATATTTAAAGAATTATTCATTAGACAATTAAGTATACAACTCGCAAATAATTATTAAATTATTTTATGTGACACGATCAAATTTAGGGTTGATTTACAAGTATACTACGGGTCAGCCGGATACGGCAAAGTGCTAGGATTGTTCCTTGGGGTTCCTACATTGCATATTTAAAGAATTATTCATTAGACAATTAAGTATACAACTTACAAAAAATTATTAAATTATTTTATGTGACACGCTCAAGTTTAAGGTTGATTTACAAGTATACTACGGGTCAGCCGGATACGGCAAAGTGCTAGGATTGTTCCTTGGGGTTCCTACATTGCATATTTAAAGAATTATTCATTAGACAATTAAGTATACAACTTACAAAAATTTATTATATTATTTTATGTCACACGCTCAAGTTTAAGGGTGATTTACAAGTATACTAAGGTCAGCCGGATACGGCAAAGTGCTAGGATTGTTCCTTGGGGTTCCTACATTGCATATTTAAAGAATTATTCATTAGACAATTAAGTATACAACTTACAAAAAATTATTAAATTATTTTATGTGACACGATCAAATTTAGGGTTGATTTACAAGTATACTACGGGTCAGCCGGATACGGCAAAGTGCTAGGATTGTTCCTTGGGGTTCCTACATTGCATATTTAAAGAATTATTCATTAGACAATTAAGTATACAACATACAAATAATTATTAAATTATTTTATGTGACACGATCAAATTTAGGGTTGATTTACAAGTATACTACGGGTCAGCCGGATACGGAAAAGTGCTAGGATTGTTCCTTGGGGTTCCTACATTGCATATTTAAAGAATTATTCATTAGACAATTAAGTATACAACTTACAAAAAATTATTAAATTATTTTATGTGACACGATCAAATTTAGGGTTGATTTACAAGTATACTACGGGTCAGCCGGATACGGCAAAGTGCTAGGATTGTTCCTTGGGGTTCCTACATTGCATATTTAAAGAATTATTCATTAGACAATTTAGTATACAACTTAGAAAAAATTATTAAATTATTTTATGTGACACGCTCAAGTTTAAGGTTGATTTACAAGTATACTACGGGTCAGCCGGATACGGCAAAATGCTAGGATTGTTCCTTGGGGTTCCTACATTGCATATTTAAAGAATTATTCATTAGACAATTAAGTATACAACTTACAAAAAATTATTAAATTATTTTATGTGACACGCTCAAGTTTAAGGTTGATTTACAAGTATACTACGGGTCAGCCGGATACGGCAAAGTGCTAGGATTGTTCCTTGGGGTTCCTACATTGCATATTTAAAGAATTATTCATTAGACAATTAAGTATACAACTTACAAAAAATTATTAAATTATTTTATGTCACACGCTCAAGTTTAAGGTTGAATTACAAGTATACTACGGGTCAGCCGGATACGGCAAGGTGCTAGGATTGTTCCTTGGGGTTCCTACATTGCATATTTAAAGAATTATTCATTAGACAATTAAGTATACAACTTACAAAAAATTATTAAATTATTTTATGTGACACGCTCAAGTTTAAGGTTGATTTACAAGTATACTACGGGTCAGCCGGATACGGCAAAGTGCTAGGATTGTTCCTTGGGGTTCCTACATTGCATATTTAAAGAATTATTCATTAGACAATTAAGTATACAACTTACAAAAAATTATTAAATTATTTTATGTCACACGCTCAAGTTTAAGGTAGATTTACAAGTATACTACGGGTCAGCCGGATACGGCAAAGTGCTAGGATTGTTCCTTGGGGTTCCTACATTGCATATTTAAAGAATTATTCATTAGACAATTAAGTATACAACTCACAAATAATTATTAAATTATTTTATGTGACACGATCAAATTTAGGGTTCATTTACAAGTATACTACGGGTCAGCCGGATACGGCAAAGTGCTAGGATTGTTCCTTGGGGTTCCTACATTGCATATTTAAAGAATTATTCATTAGACAATTAAGTATACAACTTACAAAAAATTATTAAATTATTTTATGTCACACGCTCAAGTTTAAGGTTGATTTACAAGTATACTACGGGTCAGCCGGATACGGCAAAGTGCTAGGATTGTTCCTTGGGGTTCCTACATTGCATATTTAAAGAATTATTCATTAGACAATTAAGTATACAACTTACAAAAAATTATTAAATTATTTTATGTGACACGCTCAAGTTTAAGGTTAATTTACAAGTATACTACGGGTCAGCCGGATACAGCAAAGTGCTAGGATTGTTCCTTGGGGTTCGTAAAATGCATATTTAAAGAACTATTTATTAGACAATTAAGTATACAACTTACAAAAAATTATTAAATTATTTTATGTGACACGATCAAATTTAGGGTTGATTTACAAGTATACTACGGGTCAGCCGGATACGGCAAAGTGCTAGGATTGTTCCTTGGGGTTCCTACATTTCATATTTAAAGAATTATTCATTAGACAATTAAGCATACAACTTACAAAAAATTATTAAATTATTTTATGTGACACGATCAAATTTATGGTTGATTTACAAGTATACTACGGGTCAGCCGGATACGGCAAAGTACTAGGATTGTTCCTTAAGGTTCCTACATTGCATATTTAAAGAATTATTCATTAGACAATTAAGTATACAACTTACAAAAAATTATTTAATTATTTTATGTGACACGCTCAAGTTTAAGGTTGATTTACAAGTATACTACGGGTCAGCCGGATACGGCAAAGTGCTAGGATTGTTCCTTGGGGTTCCTACATTGCATATTTAAAGAATTATTCATTAGACAATTAAGTATACAACTTACAAAAAATTATTAAATTATTTTATGTGACACGCTCAAGTTTAAGGTTGATTTACAAGTATACTACGGGTCAGCCGGATACGGCAAAGTGCTAGGATTGTTCCTTGGGTTTCCTACATTGCATATTTAAAGAATTATTCATTAGACAATTAAGTATACAATTTACAAATAATTATTAATTTATTTTATGTGACACGATCAAATTTAGGGTTGATTTACAAGTATACTACGGGTCAGCCAGATACGGAAAAGTGCTAGGATTGTTCCTTGGGGTTCCTACAATGCATATTTAATGAATTATTCATTAGACAATTAAGTATACAACTTACAAATAATTATTAAATTATTTTATGTGACACGATCAAATTTAGGGTTGATTTACAAGTATACTACGGGTCAGCCGGATACGGCAAAGTGCTAGGATTGTTCCTTGGGATTCCTACATTGCATATTTAAAGAATTATTCATTAGACAATTTAGTATACAACTTAGAAAAAATTATTAAATTATTTTATGTGACACGCTCAAGTTTAAGGTTGATTTACAAGTATACTACGGGTCAGCCGGATACGGCAAAGTACTAGGATTGTTCCTTGGGGTTCCTACATTGCATATTTAAAGAATTGTTCATTAGACAATTAAGTATACAACTTACAAAAAATTATTAAATTATTTTATGTGACACGATCAAATTTATGGTTGATTTACAAGTATACTACGGGTCAGCCGGATACGGCAAAGTGCTAGGATTGTTCCTTGGGGTTCCTACATTGCATATTTAAAGAATTATTCATTAGACATTTAAGTATACAACTTACAAAAAATTATTAAATTATTTTATGTGACACGCTCAAGTTTAAGGTTGATTTACAAGTATACTACGGGTCAGCCGGATACGGCAAAGTGCTAGGATTGTTCCTTGGGGTTCCTACATTGCATATTTAAAGAATTATTCATTAGACAATTAAGTATACAACTTACAAAAAATTATTAAATTATTTTATGTGACACGCTCAAGTTTAAGGTTGATTTACAAGTATACTACGGGTCAGCCGGATACGGCAAAGTGCTAGGATTGTTCCTTGGGGTTCCTACATTGCATATTTAAAGAATTATTCATTAGACAATTAAGTATACAACTTACAAAAAATTATTAAATTATTTTATGTCACACGCTCAAGTTTAAGGTTGAATTACAAGTATACTACGGGTCAGCCGGATACGGCAAAGTGCTAGGATTGTTCCTTGGGGTTCCTACATTGCATATTTAAAGAATTATTCATTAGACAATTAAGTATACAACTTACAAAAAATTATTAAATTATTTTATGTGACACGCTCAAGTTTAAGGTTGATTTACAAGTATACTACGGGTCAGCCGGATACGGCAAAGTGCTAGGATTGTTCCTTGGGGTTCCTAAATTGCATATTTAAAGAATTATTCATTAGACAATTAAGTATACAACTCACAAATAATTATTAATTTATTTTATGTGACACGATCAAATTTAGGGTTGATTTACAAGTATACTACGGGTCAGCCGGATACGGAAAAGTGCTAGGATTGTTCCTTGGGGTTCCTACATTGCATATTTAAAGAATTATTCATTAGACAATTAAGTATACAACTTACAAAAAATTATTAAATTATTTTATGTGACACGCTCAAGTTTAAGGTTGATTTACAAGTATACTACGGGTCAGCCGGATACGGCAAAGTGCTAGGATTGTTCCTTGGGGTTCCTACATTGCATATTTAAAGAATTATTCATTAGACAATTAAGTATACAACTTACAAAAAATTATTAAATTATTTTATGTGACACGCTCAAGTTTAAGGTTGATTTACAAGTATACTACGGGTCAGCCGGATACGGCAAAGTGCTAGGATTGTTCCTAGGAGTTCCAAAATTGCATATTTAAAGAATTATTTATTAGACAATTAAGTATACAACTTACAAAAAATTATTAAATTATTTTATGTGACACGATCAAATTTAGGGTTGATTTACAAGTATACTACGGGTCAGCCGGATACGGCAAAGTGCTAGGATTGTTCCTTGGGGTTCCTACATTTCATATTTAAAGAATTATTCATTAGACAATTAAGCATACAACTTACAAAAAATTATTAAATTATTTTATGTGACACGATCAAATTTATGGTTGATTTACAAGTATACTACGGGTCAGCCGGATACGGCAAAGTGCTAGGATTGTTCTTTGCGGTTCCTACATTGCATATTTAAAGAATTATTCATTAGACAATTAAGTATACAACTTACAAAAAATTATTAAATTATTTTATGTGACACGCTCAAGTTTAAGGTTGATTTACAAGTATACTACGGGTCAGCCGGATACGGCAAAGTGCTAGGATTGTTCCTTGGGGTTCCTACATTGCATATTTAAAGAATTATTCATTAGACAATTAAGTATACAACTTACAAAAAATTATTAAATTATTTTATGTGACACGTTCAAGTTTAAGGTTGATTTACAAGTATACTACGGGTCAGCCGGATACGGCAAAGTGCTAGGATTGTTCCTTGGGTACCCTACATTGCATATTTAAAGAATGATTCATTAGACAATTAAGTATACAACTTACAAATAATTATTAATTTATTTTATGTGACACGATCAAATTTAGGGTTGATTTACAAGTATACTACGGGTCAGCCGGATACGGAAAAGTGCTAGGATTGTTCCTTGGGGTTCCTACATTGCATATTTAAAGAATTATTCATTAGACAATTAAGTATACAACTTACAAAAAATTATTAAATTATTTTATGTGATACGCTCAAGTTTAAGGTTGATTTACAAGTATACTACGGGTCAGCCGGATACGGCAATGTGCTAGGATTGTTCCTTGGGGTTCCTACATTGCATATTTAAAGAATTATTCATTAGACAATTAAGTATACAACTTACAAAAAATTATTAAATTATTTTATGTGACACGCTCAAGTTTAAGGTTGATTTACAAGTATACTACGGGTCAGCTGGATACGGCAAAGTGCTAGGATTGTTCCTTGGGGTTCCTACATTGCATATATAAAGAATTATTCATTAGACAATTAAGTATACAACTTACAAAAAATTATTAAATTATTTTATGTCACACGCTCAAGTTTAAGGTAGATTTACAAGTATACTACGGGTCAGCCGGATACGGCAAAGTGTTAGGATTGTTCCTCGGGGTTCCTACATTGCATATTTAAAGAATTATTCATTAGACAATTAAGTATACAACTTACAAAAAATTATTAAATTATTTTATGTGACACGATCAAATTTATGGTTGATTTACAAGTATTCTACAGGTCAGCCGGAAACGGAAAAGCGCTAGGATTGTTCCTTGGGGTTCCTACATTGCATATTTAAAGAATTATTCATTAGACAATTAAGTATACAACTCACAAATAATTATTAAATTATTTTATGTGACACGATCAAGTTTAAGGTAGATTTACAAGTATACTACGGGTCAGCCGGATACGGCAAAGTGCTAGGATTGTTCCATGGGGTTCCTACATTGCATATTTAAAGAATTATTCATTAGACAATTAAGTATACAACTTACAAAAAATTATTAAATTATTTTATGTCACACGCTCAAGTTTAAGGTAGATTTACAAGTATACTACGGGTCAGCCGGATACGGCAAAGTGCTAGGATTGTTCCTTGGGGTTCCTAAATTGCATATTTAAAGAATTATTCATTAGACAATTAAGTATACAACTTACAAAAAATTATTAAATTATTTTATGTGATACGCTCAAGTTTAAGGTTGATTTACAAGTATACTACGTGTCAGCCGGATACGGAAAAGTGCTAGGATTGTTCCTTGGGGTTCCTACATTGCATATTTAAAGAATTATTCATTAGACAATTAAGTATACAACTTACAAAAAATTATTAAATTATTTTATGTGATACGCTCAAGTTTAAGGTTGATTTACAAGTATACTACGGGTCAGCCGGATACGGCAATGTGCTAGGATTGTTCCTTGGGGTTCCTACATTGCATATTTAAAGAATTATTCATTAGACAATTAAGTATACAACTTACAAAAAATTATTAAATTATTTTATGTGACACGATCAAATTTATGGTTGATTTACAAGTATTCTACAGGTCAGCCGGAAACGGAAAAGCGCTAGGATTGTTCCTTGGGGTTCCTACATTGCATATTTAAAGAATTATTCATTAGACAATTAAGTATACAACTCACAAATAATTATTAAATTATTTTATGTGACACGATCAAGTTTAAGGTAGATTTACAAGTATACTACGGGTCAGCCGGATACGGCAAAGTGCTAGGATTGTTCCATGGGGTTCCTACATTGCATATTTAAAGAATTATTCATTAGACAATTAAGTATACAAATTACAAAAAATTATTAAATTATTTTATGTCACACGCTCAAGTTTAAGGTAGATTTACAAGTATACTACGGGTCAGCCGGATACGGCAAAGTGCTAGGATTGTTCCTTGGGGTTCCTAAATTGCATATTTAAAGAATTATTCATTAGACAATTAAGTATACAACTCACAAATAATTATTAATTTATTTTATGTGACACGATCAAATTTAGGGTTGATTTACAAGTATACTACGGGTCAGCCGGATACGGCAAAGTGCTAGGATTGTTCCTTGGGGTTCCTAAATTGCATATTTAAAGAATTATTTATTAGACAATTAAGTATACAACTTAAAAAATTATTAAATTATTTTATGTGACACGATCAAATTTAGGGTTGATTTACAAGTATACTACGGGTCAGCCGGATACGGCAAAGTGCTAGGATTGTTCCTTGGGGTTCCTACATTGCATATTTAAAGAATTATTCATTAGACAATTAAGTATACAACTTACAAAAAATTATTAAATTATTTTATGTGACACGCTCAAGTTTAAGGTTGATTTACAAGTATACTACGGGTCAGCCGGATACGGCAAAGTGCTAGGATTGTTCCTTGGGGTTCCTAAATTGCATATTTAAAGAATTATTTATTAGACAATTAAGTATACAACTTACAAAAAATTATTAAATTATTTTATGTGACACGATCAAATTTAGGGTTGATTTACAAGTATACTACGGGTCAGCCGGATACGGCAAAGTGCTAGGATTGTTCCTTGGGGTTCCTACATTTCATATTTAAAGAATTATTCATTAGACAATTAAGCATACAACTTACAAAAAATTATTAAATTATTTTATGTGACACGATCAAATTTATGGTTGATTTACAAGTATACTACGGGTCAGCCGGATACGGCAAAGTGCTAGGATTGTTCTTTGCGGTTCCTACATTGCATATTTAAAGAATTATTCATTAGACAATTAAGTATACAACTTACAAAAAATTATTAAATTATTTTATGTGACACGCTCAAGTTTAAGGTTGATTTACAAGTATACTACGGGTCAGCCGGATACGGCAAAGTGCTAGGATTGTTCCTTGGGGTTCCTACATTGCATATTTAAAGAATTATTCATTAGACAATTAAGTATACAACTTACAAAAAATTATTAAATTATTTTATGTGACACACTCAAGTTTAAGGTTGATTTACAAGTATACTACGGGTCAGCCGGATACGGCAAAGTGCTAGGATTGTTCCTTGGGTACCCTACATTGCATATTTAAAGAATTATTCATTAGACAATTAAGTATACAACTTACAAATAATTATTAATTTATTTTATGTGACACGATCAAATTTAGGGTTGATTTACAAGTATACTACGGGTCAGCCGGATACGGAAAAGTGCTAGGATTGTTCCTTGGGGTTCCTACATTGCATATTTAAAGAATTATTTATTAGACAATTAAGTATACAACTTACAAAAAATTATTATATTATTTTATGTGATACGCTCAAGTTTAAGGTTGATTTACAAGTATACTACGGGTCAGCCGGATACGGCAATGTGCTAGGATTGTTCCTTGGGGTTCCTACATTGCATATTTAAAGAATTATTCATTAGACAATTAAGTATACAACTTACAAAAAATTATTAAATTATTTTATGTGACACGCTCAAGTTTAAGGTTGATTTACAAGTATACTACGGGTCAGCCGGATACGGCAAAGTGCTAGGATTGTTCCTTGGGGTTCCTAAATTGCATATTTAAAGAATTATTTATTAGACAATTAAGTATACAACTTACAAAAAATTATTAAATTATTTTATGTGACACGATCAAATTTAGGGTTGATTTACAAGTATACTACGGGTCAGCCGGATACGGCAAAGTTCTAGGATTGTTCCTTGGGGTTCCTACATTTCATATTTAAAGAATTATTCATTAGACAATTAAGCATACAACTTACAAAAAATTATTAAATTATTTTATGTGACACGATCAAATTTATGGTTGATTTACAAGTATACTACGGGTCAGCCGGATACGGCAAAGTGCTAGGATTGTTCCTTGCGGTTCCTACATTGCATATTTAAAGAATTATTCATTAGACAATTAAGTATACAACTTACAAAAAATTATTAAATTATTTTATGTGACACGCTCAAGTTTAAGGTTGATTTACAAGTATACTACGGGTCAGCCGGATACGGCAAAGTGCTAGGATTGTTCCTTGGGGTTCCTACATTGCATATTTAAAGAATTATTCATTAGACAATTAAGTATAAAACTTACAAAAAATTATTAAATTATTTTATGTGACACGCTCAAGTTTAAGGTTGATTTACAAGTATACTACGGGTCAGCCGGATACGGCAAAGTGCTAGGATTGTTCCTTGGGTATCCTACATTGCATATTTAAAGAATTATTCATTAGACAATTAAGTATACAACTTACAAAAATTTATTATATTATTTTATGTCACACGCTCAAGTTTAAGGGTGATTTACAAGTATACTACGGGTCAGCCGGATACGGCAAAGTGCTAGGATTGTTCCTTGGGGTTCCTATATTGCATATTTAAAGAAATGTTCATTAGACAATTAAGTATACAACTTACAAAAAATTATTAAATTATTTTATGTGACACGATCAAATTTATGGTTGATTTACAAGTATACTACGGGTCAGCCGGATACGGCAAAGTGCTAGGATTGTTCCTTGGGGTTCCTACATTGCATATTTAAAGAATTATTCATTAGACATTTAAGTATACAACTTACAAAAAATTATTAAATTATTTTATGTCACACGCTCAAGTTTAAGGTTGAATTACAAGTATACTACGAGTCAGCCGGATACGGCAAAGTGCTAGGATTGTTCCTTGGGGTTCCTACATTGCATATTTAAAGAATTATTCATTAGACAATTAAGTATACAACTTACAAAAAATTATTAAATTATTTTATGTGACACGCTCAAGTTTAAGGTTGATTTACAAGTATACTACGGGTCAGCCGGATACGGCAAAGTGCTAGGATTGTTCCTTGGGTATCCTACATTGCATATTTAAAGAATTTTTCATTAGACAATTAAGTATACAACTTACAAATAATTATTAATTTATTTTATGTGACACGATCAAATTTAGGGTTGATTTACAAGTATACTACGGGTCAGCCGGATACGGAAAAGTGCTAGGATTGTTCCTTGGGGTTCCTACATTGCATATTTAAAGAATTATTCATTAGACAATTAAGTATACAACTTACAAAAAATTATTAAATTATTTTATGTGATACGCTCAAGTTTAAGGTTGATTTACAAGTATACTACGGGTCAGCCGGATACGGCAATGTGCTAGGATTGTTCCTTGGGGTTCCTACATTGCATATTTAAAGAATTATTCATTAGACAATTAAGTATACAACTTACAAAAAATTATTAAATTATTTTATGTGACACGCTCAAGTTTAAGGTTGATTTACAAGTATACTACGGGTCAGCCGGATACGGCAAAGTGCTAGGATTGTTCCTTGGGGTTCCTAAATTGCATATTTAAAGAATTATTTATTAGACAATTAAGTATACAACTTACAAAAAATTATTAAATTATTTTATGTGACACGATCAAATTTAGGGTTGATTTACAAGTATACTACGGGTCAGCCGGATACGGCAAAGTTCTAGGATTGTTCCTTGGGGTTCCTACATTTCATATTTAAAGAATTATTCATTAGACAATTAAGCATACAACTTACAAAAAATTATTAAATTATTTTATGTGACACGATCAAATTTATGGTTGATTTACAAGTATACTACGGGTCAGCCGGATACGGCAAAGTGCTAGGATTGTTCCTTGCGGTTCCTACATTGCATATTTAAAGAATTATTCATTAGACAATTAAGTATACAACTTACAAAAAATTATTAAATTATTTTATGTGACACGCTCAAGTTTAAGGTTGATTTACAAGTATACTACGGGTCAGCCGGATACGGCAAAGTGCTAGGATTGTTCCTTGGGGTTCCTACATTGCATATTTAAAGAATTATTCATTAGACAATTAAGTATAAAACTTACAAAAAATTATTAAATTATTTTATGTGACACGCTCAAGTTTAAGGTTGATTTACAAGTATACTACGGGTCAGCCGGATACGGCAAAGTGCTAGGATTGTTCCTTGGGTATCCTACATTGCATATTTAAAGAATGATTCATTAGACAATTAAGTATACAACTTACAAATAATTATTAATTTATTTTATGTGACACGATCAAATTTAGGGTTGATTTACAAGTATACTACGGGTTAGCCGGATACGGAAAAGTGCTAGGATTGTTCCTTGGGGTTCCTACATTGCATATTTAAAGAATTATTCATTAGACAATTAAGTATACAACTTACAAAAAATTATTAAATTATTTTATGTGATACGCTCAAGTTTAAGGTTGATTTACAAGTATACTACGGGTCAGCCGGATACGGCAATGTGCTAGGATTGTTCCTTGGGGTTCCTACATTGCATATTTAAAGAATTATTCATTAGACAATTAAGTATACAACTTACAAAAAATTATTAAATTATTTTATGTGACACGCTCAAGTTTAAGGTTGATTTACAAGTATACTACGGGTCAGCCGGATACGGCAAAATGCTAGGATTGTTCCTTGGGGTTCCTACATTGCATATATAAAGAATTATTCATTAGACAATTAAGTATACAACTTACAAAAAATTATTAAATTATTTTATGTCACACGCTCAAGTTTAAGGTAGATTTACAAGTATACTACGGGTCAGCCGGATACGGCAAAGTGTTAGGATTGTTCCTTGGGGTTCCTACATTGCATATTTAAAGAATTATTCATTAGACAATTAAGTATACAACTTACAAAAAATTATTAAATTATTTTATGTGACACTATCAAATTTATGGTTGATTTACAAGTATTCTACAGGTCAGCCGGAAACGGAAAAGCGCTAGGATTGTTCCTTGGGGTTCCTACATTGCATATTTAAAGAATTATTCATTAGACAATTAAGTATACAACTCACAAATAATTATTAAATTATTTTATGTGACACGATCAAGTTTAAGGTAGATTTACAAGTATACTACGGGTCAGCCGGATACGGCAAAGTGCTAGGATTGTTCCATGGGGTTCCTACATTGCATATTTAAAGAATTATTCATTAGACAATTAAGTATACAACTTACAAAAAATTATTAAATTATTTTATGTCACACGCTCAAGTTTAAGGTAGATTTACAAGTATACTACGGGTCAGCCGGATACGGCAAAGTGCTAGGATTGTTCCTTGGGGTTCCTAAATTGCATATTTAAAGAATTATTCATTAGACAATTAAGTATACAACTCACAAATAATTATTAATTTATTTTATGTGACACGATCAAATTTAGGGTTGATTTACAAGTATACTACGGGTCAGACGGATACGGCAAAGTGCTAGGATTGTTCCTTGGGGTTCCTACATTGCATATTTAAAGAATTATTCATTAGACAATTAAGTATACAACTTACAAAAAATTATTAAATTATTTTATGTGACACGCTCAAGTTTAAGGTTGATTTACAAGTATACTACGGGTCAGCCGGATACGGCAAAGTGCTAGGATTGTTCCTTGGGGTTCCTACATTGCATATTTAAAGAATTATTCATTAGACAATTAAGTATACAACTTACAAAAAATTATTAAATTATTTTATGTGACACGCTCAAGTTTAAGGTTGATTTACAAGTATACTACGGGTCAGCCGGATACGGCAAAGTGCTAGGATTGTTCCTTGGGGTTCCTAAATTGCATATTTAAAGAATTATTTATTAGACAATTAAGTATACAACTTACAAAAAATTATTAAATTATTTTATGTGACACGATCAAATTTAGGGTTGATTTACAAGTATACTACGGGTCAGCCGGATACGGCAAAGTGCTAGGATTGTTCCTTGGGGTTCCTACATTTCATATTTAAAGAATTATTCATTAGACAATTAAGCATACAACTTACAAAAAATTATTAAATTATTTTATGTGACACGATCAAATTTATGGTTGATTTACAAGTATACTACGGGTCAGCCGGATACGGCAAAGTGCTAGGATTGTTCTTTGCGGTTCCTACATTGCATATTTAAAGAATTATTCATTAGACAATTAAGTATACAACTTACAAAAAATTATTAAATTATTTTATGTGACACGCTCAAGTTTAAGGTTGATTTACAAGTATACTACGGGTCAGCCGGATACGGCAAAGTGCTAGGATTGTTCCTTGGGGTTCCTACATTGCATATTTAAAGAATTATTCATTAGACAATTAAGTATACAACTCACAAAAAATTATTAAATTATTTTATGTGACACGCTCAAGTTTAAGGTTGATTTACAAGTATACTACGGGTCAGCCGGATACGGCAAAGTGCTAGGATTGTTCCTTGGGTACCCTACATTGCATATTTAAAGAATTATTCATTAGACAATTAAGTATACAACTTACAAATAATTATTAATTTATTTTATGTGACACGATCAAATTTAGGGTTGATTTACAAGTATACTACGGGTCAGCCGGATACGGAAAAGTGCTAGGATTGTTTCTTGGGGTTCCTACATTGCATATTTAAAGAATTATTCATTAGACAATTAAGTATACAACTTACAAAAAATTATTAAATTATTTTATGTGATACGCTCAAGTTTAAGGTTGATTTACAAGTATACTACGGGTCAGCCGGATACGGCAATGTGCTAGGATTGTTCCTTGGGGTTCCTACATTGCATATTTAAAGAATTATTCATTAGACAATTAAGTATACAACTTACAAAAAATTATTAAATTATTTTATGTGACACGCTCAAGTTTAAGGTTGATTTACAAGTATACTACGGGTCAGCCGGATACGGCAAAGTGCTAGGATTGTTCCTTGGGGTTCCTAAATTGCATATTTAAAAAATTATTTATTAGACAATTAAGTATACAACTTACAAAAAATTATTAAATTATTTTATGTGACACGATCAAATTTAGGGTTGATTTACAAGTATACTACGGGTCAGCCGGATACGGCAAAGTTCTAGGATTGTTCCTTGGGGTTCCTACATTTCATATTTAAAGAATTATTCATTAGACAATTAAGCATACAACTTACAAAAAATTATTAAATTATTTTATGTGACACGATCAAATTTATGGTTGATCTACAAGTATACTACGGGTCAGCCGGATACGGCAAAGTGCTAGGATTGTTCCTTGCGGTTCCTACATTGCATATTTAATGAATTATTCATTAGACAATTAAGTATACAACTTACAAAAAATTATTAAATTATTTTATGTGACACGCTCAAGTTTAAGGTTGATTTACAAGTATACTACGGGTCAGCCGGATACGGCAAAGTGCTAGGATTGTTCCTTGGGGTTCCTACATTGCATATTTAAAGAATTATTCATTAGACAATTAAGTATAAAACTTGCAAAAAATTATTAAATTATTTTATGTGACACGCTCAAGTTTAAGGTTGATTTACAAGTATACTACGGGTCAGCCGGATACGGCAAAGTGCTAGGATTGTTCCTTGGGTATCCTACATTGCATATTTAAAGAATTATTCATTAGAAAATTAAGTATACAACTTACAAATAATTATTAATTTATTTTATGTGACACGATCAAATTTAGGGTTGATTTACAAGTATACTACGGGTCAGCCGGATACGGAAAAGTGCTAGGATTGTTCCTTGGGGTTCCTACATTGCATATTAAAAGAATTATTCATTAGACAATTAAGTATACAACTTACAAAAAATTATTAAATTATTTTATGTGATACGCTCAAGTTTAAGGTTGATTTACAAGTATACTACGGGTTAGCCGGATACGGCAAAGTGCTAGGATTGTTCCTTGGGGTTCCTACATTGCATATTTAAAGAATTATTCATTAGACAATTAAGTATACAACTTACAAAAAATTATTAAATTATTTTATGTGACACGCTCAAGTTTAAGGTTGATTTACAAGTATACTACGGGTCAGCCGGATACGGCAAAGTGCTAGGATTGTTCCTTGGGGTTCCTATATTGCATATTTAAAGAAATGTTCATTAGACAATTAAGTATACAACTTACAAAAAATTATTAAATTATTTTATGTGACACGATCAAATTTATGGTTGATTTACAAGTATACTACGGGTCAGCCGGATACGGCAAAGTGCTAGGATTGTTCCTTGGGGTTCCTACATTGCATATTTAAAGAATTATTCATTAGACATTTAAGTATACAACTTACAAAAAATTATTAAATTATTTTATGTCACACGCTCAAGTTTAAGGTTGAATTACAAGTATACTACGAGTCAGCCGGATACGGCAAAGTGCTAGGATTGTTCCTTGGGGTTCCTACATTGCATATTTAAAGAATTATTCATTAGACAATTAAGTATACAACTTACAAAAAATTATTAAATTATTTTATGTGACACGCTCAAGTTTAAGGTTGATTTACAAGTATACTACGGGTCAGCCGGATACGGCAAAGTGCTAGGATTGTTCCTTGGGTATCCTACATTGCATATTTAAAGAATTTTTCATTAGACAATTAAGTATACAACTTACAAATAATTATTAATTTATTTTATGTGACACGATCAAATTTAGGGTTGATTTACAAGTATACTACGGGTCAGCCGGATACGGAAAAGTGCTAGGATTGTTCCTTGGGGTTCCTACATTGCATATTTAAAGAATGATTCATTAGACAATTAAGTATACAACTTACAAAAAATTATTAAATTATTTTATGTGATACGCTCAAGTTTAAGGTTGATTTACAAGTATACTACGGGTCAGCCGGATACGGCAATGTGCTAGGATTGTTCCTTGGGGTTCCTACATTGCATATTTAAAGAATTATTCATTAGACAATTAAGTATACAACTTACAAAAAATTATTAAATTATTTTATGTGACACGCTCAAGTTTAAGGTTGATTTACAAGTATACTACGGGTCAGCCGGATACGGCAAAGTGCTAGGATTGTTCCTTGGGGTTCCTAAATTGCATATTTAAAGAATTATTTATTAGACAATTAAGTATACAACTTACAAAAAATTATTAAATTATTTTATGTGACACGATCAAATTTAGGGTTGATTTACAAGTATACTACGGGTCAGCCGGATACGGCAAAGTGCTAGGATTGTTCCTTGGGGTTCCTACATTTCATATTTAAAGAATTATTCATTAGACAATTAAGCATACAACTTACAAAAAATTATTAAATTATTTTATGTGACACGATCAAATTTATGGTTGATTTACAAGTATACTACGGGTCAGCCGGATACGGCAAAGTGCTAGGAATGTTCCTTGCGGTTCCTACATTGCATATTTAAAGAATTATTCATTAGACAATTAAGTATACAACTTACAAAAAATTATTAAATTATTTTATGTGACACGCTCAAGTTTAAGGTTGATTTACAAGTATACTACGGGTCAGCCGGATACGGCAAAGTGCTAGGATTGTTCCTTGGGGTTCCTACATTGCATATTTAAAGAATTATTCATTAGACAATTAAGTATACAACTTACAAATAATTATTAATTTATTTTATGTGACGCGATCAAATTTAGGGTTGATTTACAAGTATACTACGGGTCAGCCGGATACGGAAAAGTGCTAGGATTGTTCCTTGGGGTTCCTACATTTCATATTTAAAGAATTATTCATTAGACAATTAAGTATACAACTTACAAAAAATTATTAAATTATTTTATGTGATACGCTCAAGTTTAAGGTTGATTTACAAGTATACTACGGGTCAGCCGGATACGGCAAAGTGCTAGGATTGTTCCTTGGGGTTCCTACATTGCATAATTAAAGAATTATTCATTAGACAATTAAGTATACAACTTACAAAAAATTATTAAATTATTTTATGTGACACGCTCAAGTTTAAGGTTGATTTACAAGTATACTACGGGTCAGCCGGATACGGCAAAGTGCTAGGATTGTTCCTTGGGGTTCCTACATTGCATATTTAAAGAATTGTTCATTAGACAATTAAGTATACAACTTACAAAAAATTATTAAATTATTTTATGTGACACGATCAAATTTATGTTTGATTTACAAGTATACTACGGGTCAGCCGGATACGGCAAAGTGCTAGGATTGTTCCTTGGGGTTCCTACATTGCATATTTAAAGAATTATTCATTAGACAATTAAGCATACAACTTACAAAAAATTATTAAATTATTTTATGTGACACGCTCAAGTTTAAGGTTGATTTACAAGTATACTACGGGTCAGCCGGATACGGCAAAGTACTAGGATTGTTCCTTGGGTATCCTACATTGCATATTTAGAGAATTATTCATTAGACAATTAAGTATACAACTTACAAATAATTATTAATTAATTTTATGTGACACGATCAAATTTAGGGTTGATTTACAAGTATACTACGGGTCAGCCGGATACGGAAAAGTGCTAAGATTGTTCCTTGGGGTTCCTACATTGCATATTTAAAGAATTATTCATTAGACAATTAAGTATACAACTTACAAATAATTATTAATTTATTTTATGTGACACGATCAAATTTAGGGTTGATTTACAAGTATACTACGGGTCAGCCGGATACGGAAAAGTGCTAGGATTGTTCCTTGTGGTTCCTACATTGCATATTTAAAGAATTATTCATTAGACAATTAAGTATACAACTTACAAAAAATTATTAAATTATTTTATGTGACATGCTCAAGTTTAAGGTTGATTTACAAGTATACTACTAATAATTAGACAATTAAGTATACAACATACAAAAAATTATTAAATTATTTTATGTGACACGCTCAAGTTTAAAGTTGATTTACATGTATACTCCGGGTCAGCCGGATACGGCAAAGTGCTAGGATTGTTCCTTGGGGTTTCTACATTGCATATTTAAAGAATTATTCATTAGACAATTAAGTATACAACTTACAAAAAATTATTAAATTATTTTATGTGACACGCTCAAGTTTAAGGTTGATTTGCAAGTATACTACGGGTCAGCCGGATACGGCAAAGTGCTAGGATTGTTCCTTGGGGTTCCTACATTGCATATTTAAAGAATTATTCATTAGACAATTAAGTATACAACTTACAAAAAATTATTAAATTATTTTATGTGACACGCTCAAGTTTAAGGTTGATTTACAAGTATACTACGGGTCAGCCGGATACGGCAAAGTGCTAGGATTGTTCCTTGGGGTTCCTACATTGCATATTTAAAGAATTATTCATTAGACAATTAAGTATACAACTTACAAATAATTATTAAATTATTTTATGTGACACGATCAAATTTAGGGTTGATTTACAAGTATACTACGGGTCAGCCGGATACGGAAAAGTGCTAGGATTGTTCCTTGGGGTTCCTACATTGCATATTTAAAGAATTATTCATTAGACAATTAAGTATACAACTTACAAAAAATTATTAAATTATTTTATGTGACACGATCAAATTTAGGGTTGATTTACAAGTATACTACGGGTCAGCCGGATACGGCAAAGTGCTAGGATTGTTCCTTGGGGTTCCTAAATTGCATATTTAAAGAATTATTCATTAGACAATTAAGTATACAACTTACAAAAAATTATTAAATTATTTTATGTGACACGCTCAAGTTTAAGGTTGATTTACAGGTATACTACGGGTCAGCCGGATACGGCAAAGTGCTAGGATTGTTCCTTGGGGTTCCTACATTGCATATTTAAAGAATTATTCATTAGACAATTAAGTATACAACTTACAAAAAATTATTAAATTATTTTATGTCACACGCTCAAGTTTAAGGTTGATTTACAAGTATACTACGGGTCAGCCGGATACGGCAAAGTGCTAGGATTGTTCCTTGGGGTTCCTAAATTGCATATTTAAAGAATTATTCATTAGACAATTAAGTATACAACTTACAAAAAATTATTAAATTATTTTATGTCACACGCTCAAGTTTAAGGTAGATTTACAAGTATACTACGGGTCAGCCGGATACGGCAAAGTGCTAGGATTGTTCCTTGGGGTTCCTACATTGCATATTTAAAGAATTATTCTTTAGACAATTAAGTATACAACTTACAAAAAATTATTAAATTATTTTATGTCACACGCTCAAGTTTAAGGTAGATTTACAAGTATACCACGGGTCAGCCGGATACGGCAAAGTGCTAGGATTGTTCCTTGGGGTTCCTACATTGCATATATAAAGAATTATTCATTAGACAATTAAGTATACAACTTACAAAAAATTATTAAATTATTTTATGTGACACGATCAAATTTATGGTTGATTTACAAGTATTCTACGGGTCAGCCGGATACGGAAAAGCGCTAGGATTGTTCCTTGGGGTTCCTACATTGCATATTTAAAGAATTATTCATTAGATAATTAAGTATACAACTCACAAATAATTATTAAATTATTTTATGTGACACGATCAAATTTAGGTTTGATTTACAAGTATACTACGGGTCAGCCGGATACGGCAAAGTGCTAGGATTGTTCCTTGGGGTTCCTACATTGCATATTTAAAGAATTATTCATTAGACAATTAAGTATACAACTTAGAAAAAATTATTAAATTATTTTATGTGACACGCTCAAGTTTAAGGTTGATTTACAAGTATACTACGGGTCAGCCGGATACGGCAAAGTGCCAGGATTGTTCCTTGGGGTTCCTACATTGCATATTTAAAGAATTGTTCATTAGACAATTAAGTATACAACTTACAAAAAATTATTAAATTATTTTATGTGACACGTTCAATTTTATGGTTGTTTTACAAGTATACTACGGGTCAGCCGGCTACAGCAAAGTGCTAGGATTGTTCCTTGGGGTTCCTACATTGTATATTTAAAGAATTATTTATTAGACAATTAAGTATACAACTTACAAAAAATTATTAAATTATTTTATGTGACACGCTCAAGTTTAAGGTTGATTAACAAGTATACTACGGGTCAGCCGGATACGGCAAAGTGCTAGGAGTGTTCCTTGGGGTTCCTACATTGCATATTTAAAGAATTATTCATTAGACAATTAAGTATACAACTTACAAAAAATTATTAAATTATTTTATGTGACACGATCAAATTTACGGTTGATTTACAAGTATACTACGGGTCAGCCGGATACGGCAAAGTGCTAGGATTGTTCCTTGGGGTTCCTACATTGCATATTTAAAGAATTATTCATTAGACAATTAAGTATACAACTTACAAAAAATTATTAAATTATTTTATGTGACACGCTCAAGTTTAAGGTTGATTAACAAGTATACTACGGGTCAGCCGGATACGGCAAAGTGCTAGGATTGTTCCTTGGGGTTCCTACATTGCATATATAAAGAATTATTCATTAGACAATTAAGTATACAACTTACAAAAAATTATTAAATTATTTTATGTGACACGCTCAAGTTTAAGGTTGATTTACAAGTATACTACGGGTCAGCCGGATACGGCAAAGTGCTAGGATTGTTCCTTGGGGTTCCTACATTGCATATTTAAAGAATTATTCATTAGACAATTAAGTATACAACTTACAAAAAATTATTAAATTATTTTATGTGACACGCTCAAGTTTAAGGTTGATTTACAAGTATACTACGGGTCAGCCGGATACGGCAAAGTGCTAGGATTGTTCCTTGGGGTTCCTACATTGCATATTTAAAGAATTGTTCATTAGACAATTAAGTATACAACTTACAAAAAATTATTAAATTATTTTATGGGACACGATCAAATTTAGGGTTGATTTACAAGTATACTACGGGTCAGCCGGACACGGCAAAGTGCTAGGATTGTTCCTTGGGGTTCCTATATTGCATATTTAAAGAATTATTCATTAGACAATTAAGTATACAACTTACAAAAAATTATTAAATTATTTTATGTGACACGCTCAAGTTTAAGGTTGGTTTACAAGTATACTACGGGTCAGCCGGATACGGCAAAGTGCTAGGATTGTTCCTTGGGATTCCTACATTGCATATTTAAAGAATTAATAATTAGACAATTAAGTATACAACATACAAAAAATTATTAAATTATTTTATGTGACACGCTCAAGTTTAAAGTTGATTTACATGTATACTCCGGGTCAGCCGGATACGGCAAAGTGCTAGGATTGTTCCTTGGAGTTCTTACATTGCATATTTAAAGAATTATTCATTAGACAATTAAGTATACAACTTACAAAAAATTATTAAATTATTTTATGTGACACGCTCAAGTTTAAGGTTGATTTACAAGTATACTACGGGTCAGCCGGATACGGCAAAGTGCTAGGATTGTTCCTTGGGGTTCCTACATTGCATATTTAAAGAATTATTCATTAGACAATTAAGTATACAACTTACAAAAAATTATTAAATTATTTTATGTGACACGATCAATTTTATGGTTGTTTTACAAGTATACTACGGGTCAGTCGGATACGGCAAAGTGCTAGGATTGTTCCTTGGGATTCCTACATTGCATATTTATAGAATTAATAATTAGACAATTGAGTATACAACATACAAAAAATTATTAAATTATTTTATGTGACACGCTCAAGTTTAAGGTTGATTTACAAGTACACTACGGGTCAGCCGGATACGGCAAAGTGCTAGGATTGTTCCTTGGGGTTCTTACATTGCATATTCAAAGAATTATTCATTAGACATTTAAGTATACAACTTACAAACAATTATTAAATTATTTTATGTGACACGATCAAATTCAGGGTTGATTTACAAGTATACTACGGGTCAGCCGGATACGACAAAGTACTAGGATTGTTCCTTGGGGTTCCTACATTGCATATTTAAAGAATTATTCATTAGTCAATTAAGTATACAACTTACAAAAAATTATTAAATTATTTTATGTGACACGATCAAATTTATAGTTGATTTATAAGTTTCCTACGGGTTAGCCGGCAACATGCTAGGATTGTTCCTAAGGGGTTGGTCTATTGAGTATTTAAAGAGATATTCATTAGACAAAAAAGAATATAATGTACAAAAAATTATTAATAAATTTAATTAGACGCGCTAAAGTTTAGGGTTGATTTATAAGTTTCCTACGGGTTAGCCGGATACGGCAACATGCTAGGATTGTTTCTAAGGGTTGGTCTATTGAGTATTTAAAGAGATATTCATTAGACAAAAAAGAATATAATGTACAAAAAATTATTAATAAATTTAATAAGACGCGCTAAAGTTTAGGGTTGATTTATAAGTTTCCTACGGGTTAGCCGGATACGGCAATATGCTAGGATTGTTCCTAAGGGTTGCTCTATTAAGTATTTAAAGAGATATTCATTAGACAAAAAAGAATATATTGTACAAAAAATTATTAATAAATTTAATAAGACGCGCTAAAGTTTAGGGTTGATTTATAAGTTTCCTACGGGTTAGCCGGATACGGCAACATGCTAGGATTGTTCCTAAGGGTTGCTCTATTGAGTATTTAAAGAGATATTCATTAGACAAAAAAGAATATATTGTACAAAAAATTATTAATAAATTTAATAAGACGCGCTAAAGTTTAGGGTTGATTTATAAGTTTCCTACGGGTTAGCCGGATACGGCAACATGCTAGGATTGTTTCTAAGGGTTGGTCTATTGAGTATTTAAAGAGATATTCATTAGACAAAAAAGAATATAATGTACAAAAAATTATTAATAAATTTAATAAGACGCGCTAAAGTTTAGGGTTGATTTATAAGTTTCCTACGGGTTAGCCGGATACGGCAATATGCTAGGATTGTTCCTAAGGGTTGCTCTATTAAGTATTTAAAGAGATATTCATTAGACAAAAAAGAATATATTGTACAAAAAATTATTAATAAATTTAATAAGACGCGCTAAAGTTTAGGGTTGATTTATAAGTTTCCTACGGGTTAGCCGGATACGGCAACATGCTAGGATTGTTCCTAAGGGTTGCTCTATTGAGTATTTAAAGAGATATTCATTAGACAAAAAAGAATATATTGTACAAAAAATTATTAATAAATTTAATAAGACTCGCTAAAGTTTAGGGTTGATTTATAAGTTTCCTATGGGATAGCTGGATACGGCAACATGCTAGGATTGTTCCTAAGGGTTGGTCTATTGAGTATTTATAGAGATATTCATTAGACAAAAAAGAATATATTGTACAAAAAATTATTAATAAATTTAATAAGACGCGCTAAAGTTTAGGGTTGATTTATAAGTTTCCTACGGGTTAGCCGGATACGGCAACATGCTAGGATTGTTCCTAAGGGTTGGTCTATTGAGTATTTAAAGAGATATTCATTAGACAAAAAAGAATATAATGTACAAAAAATTATTAATAAATTTAATAAGACGCGCTAAAGTTTAGGGTTGATTTATAAGTTTCCTACGGGTTAGCCGGATACGGCAAAGTGCTAGGATTGTTCCTTGGGGTTCCTAAATTGCATATTTAAAGAATTATTCATTAGACAATTAAATATACAACTTACAAAAAATTATTGAATTATTTTATGTCACACGCTCAAGTTTAAGGTAGATTTACAAGTATACTACGGGTCAGCCGGATACGGCAAAGTGCTAGGATTGTTCCTTGGGGTTCCTACATTGCATATTTAAAGAATTATTCTTTAGACAATTAAGTATACAACTTACAAAAAATTATTAAATTATTTTATGTCACACGCTCAAGTTTAAGGTAGATTTACAAGTATACCACGGGTCAGCCGGATACGGCAAAGTGCTAGGATTGTTCCTTGGGGTTCCTACATTGCATATTTAAAGAATTATTCATTAGATAATTAAGTATACAGCTCACAAATAATTATTAAATTATTTTATGTGACACGATCAAATTTAGGGTTGATTTACAAGTATTCTACGGGTCAGCCGGATACGGAAAAGCGCTAGGATTGTTCCTTGGGGTTCCTACATTGCATATTTAAAGAATTATTCATTAGATAATTAAGTATACAACTCACAAATAATTATTAAATTATTTTATGTGACACGATCAAATTTAGGGTTGATTTACAAGTATACTACGGGTCAGCCGGATACGGCAAAGTGCTAGGATTGTTCCTTGGGGTTCCTACATTGCATATTTAAAGAATTATTCATTAGACAATTAAGTATACAACTTAGAAAAAATTATTAAATTATTTTATGTGACACGCTCAAGTTTAAGGTTGATTTACAAGTATACTACGGGTCAGCCGGATACGGCAAAGTGCCAGGATTGTTCCTTGGGGTTCCTACATTGCATATTTAAAGAATTGTTCATTAGACAATTAAGTATACAACTTACAAAAAATTATTAAATTATTTTATGTGACACGTTCAATTTTATGGTTGTTTTACAAGTATACTACGGGTCAGCCGGCTACGGCAAAGTGCTAGGATTGTTCCTTGGGGTTCCTACATTGTATATTTAAAGAATTATTCATTAGACAATTAAGTATACAACTTACAAAAAATTATTAAATTATTTTATGTGACACGCTCAAGTTTAAGGTTGATTTACAAGTATACTACGGGTCAGCCGGATACGACAAAGTGCTAGGATTGTTCCTTGGGGTTCCTACATTGCATATTTAAAGAATTATTCTTTAGACAATTAAGTATACAACTTACAAAAAATTATTAAATTATTTTATGTGACACGCTCAAGTTTAAGGTTGATTAACAAGTATACTACGGGTCAGCCGGATACGGCAAAGCGCTAGGATTGTTCCTTGGGGTTCCTACATTGCATATTTAAAGAATTATTCATTAGACAATTAAGTATACAACTCACAAATAATTATTAAATTATTTTATGTGACACGATCAAATTTAGGGTTGATTTACAAGTATACTACGGGTCAGCCGGATACGGCAAAGTGCTAGGATTGTTCCTTGGGGTTCCTACATTGCATATTTAAAGAATTATTCATTAGACAATTAAGTATACAACTTACAAAAAATTATTAAATTATTTTATGTGACACGCTCAAGTTTAAGGTTGATTAACAAGTATACTACGGGTCAGCCGGATACGGCAAAGTGCTAGGATTGTTCCTTGGGGTTCCTACATTGCATATATAAAGAATTATTCATTAGACAATTAAGTATAACTTACAAAAAATTATTAAATTATTTTATGTCACACGCTCAAGTTTAAGGTAGATTTACAAGTATACTACGGGTCAGCCGGATACGGCAAAGTGCTAGGATTGTTCCTTGGGGTTCCTACATTGCATATTTAAAGAATTATTCTTTAGACAATTAAGTATACAACTTACAAAAAATTATTAAATTATTTTATGTCACACGCTCAAGTTTAAGGTAGATTTACAAGTATACCACGGGTCAGCCGGATACGGCAAAGTGCTAGGATTGTTCCTTGGGGTTCCTACATTGCATATTTAAAGAATTATTCATTAGATAATTAAGTATACAACTCACAAATAATTATTAAATTATTTTATGTGACACGATCAAATTTAGGGTTGATTTACAAGTATTCTACGGGTCAGCCGGATACGGAAAAGCGCTAGGATTGTTCCTTGGGGTTCCTACATTGCATATTTAAAGAATTATTCATTAGATAATTAAGTATACAACTCACAAATAATTATTAAATTATTTTATGTGACACGATCAAATTTAGGGTTGATTTACAAGTATACTACGGGTCAGCCGGATACGGCAAAGTGCTAGGATTGTTCCTTGGGGTTCCTACATTGCATATTTAAAGAATTATTCATTAGACAATTAAGTATACAACTTAGAAAAAATTATTAAATTATTTTATGTGACACGCTCAAGTTTAAGGTTGATTTACAAGTATACTACGGGTCAGCCGGATACGGCAAAGTGCCAGGATTGTTCCTTGGGGTTCCTACATTGCATATTTAAAGAATTGTTCATTAGACAATTAAGTATACAACTTACAAAAAATTATTAAATTATTTTATGTGACACGTTCAATTTTATGGTTGTTTTACAAGTATACTACGGGTCAGCCGGCTACGGCAAAGTGCTAGGATTGTCCCTTGGGGTTCCTACATTGTATATTTAAAGAATTATTCATTAGACAATTAAGTATACAACTTACAAAAAATTATTAAATTATTTTATGTGACACGCTCAAGTTTAAGGTTGATTTACAAGTATACTACGGGTCAGCCGGATACGACAAAGTGCTAGGATTGTTCATTGGGGTTCCTACATTGCATATTTAAAGAATTATTCTTTAGACAATTAAGTATACAACTTACAAAAAATTATTAAATTATTTTATGTGACACGCTCAAGTTTAAGGTTGATTAACAAGTATACTACGGGTCAGCCGGATACGGCAAAGTGCTAGGATTGTTCCTTGGGGTTTCTACATTGCATATTTAAAGAATTATTCATTAGACAATTAAGTATACAACTCACAAATAATTATTAAATTATTTTATGTGACACGATCAAATTTAGGGTTGATTTACAAGTATACTACGGGTCAGCCGGATACGGCAAAGTGCTAGGATTGTTCCTTGTGGTTCCTACATTGCATATTTAAAGAATTATTCATTAGACAATTAAGTATACAACTTACAAAAAATTATTAAATTATTTTATGTGACACGCTCAAGTTTAAGGTTGATTAACAAGTATACTACGGGTCAGCCGGATACGGCAAAGTGCTAGGATTGTTCCTTGAGGTTCCTACATTGCATATATAAAGAATTATTCATTAGACAATTAAGTATAACTTACAAAAAATTATTAAATTATTTTATGTGACACGTTCAATTTTATGGTTGTTTTACAAGTATACTACGGGTCAGCCGGCTACGGCAAAGTGCTAGGATTGTTCCTTGGGGTTCCTATATTGCATATTTAAAGAATTATTCATTAGTCAATTAAGTATACAACTTACAAAAAATTATTAAATTATTTTATGTGACACGCTCAAGTTTATGGTTGTTTTACAAGTATACTACGGGTCAGCCGGCTACGGCAAAGTGCTAGGATTGTTCCTTGGGGTTCCTACATTGTATATTTAAAGAATTATTCATTAGACAATTAAGTATACAACTTACAAAAAATTATTAAATTATTTTATGTGACACGCTCAAGTTTAAGGTTGATTTACAAGTATACTACGGGTCAGCCGGATACGACAAAGTGCTAGGATTGTTCCTTGGGGTTCCTACATTGCATATTTAAAGAATTATTCTTTAGACAATTAAGTATACAACTTACAAAAAATTATTAAATTATTTTATGTGACACGCTCAAGTTTAAGGTTGATTAACAAGTATACTACGGGTCAGCCGGATACGGCAAAGTGCTAGGATTGTTCCTTGGGGTTCCTACATTGCATATTTAAAGAATTATTCATTAGACAATTAAGTATACAACTCACAAATAATTATTAAATTATTTTATGTGACACGATCAAATTTAGGGTTGATTTACAAGTATACTACGGGTCAGCTGGATACGGCAAAGTGCTAGGATTGTTCCTTGGGGTTCCTACATTGCATATTTAAAGAATTATTCATTAGACAATTAAGTATACAACTTACAAAAAATTATTAAATTATTTTATGTGACACGCTCAAGTTTAAGGTTGATTAACAAGTATACTACGGGTCAGCCGGATACGGCAAAGTGCTAGGATTGTTCCTTGGGGTTCCTACATTGCATATATAAAGAATTATTCATTAGACAATTAAGTATAACTTACAAAAAATTATTAAATTATTTTATGTGACACGCTCAAGTTTAAGGTTGATTTACAAGTATACTACGGGTCAGCCGGATACGGCAAAGTGCTAGGATTGTTCCTTGGGGTTCCTACATTGCATATTTAAAGAATTATTCATTAGACAATTAAGTATACAACTTACAAAAAATTATTAAATTATTTTAGGTGACTCGCTCAAGTTTAAGGTTGATTTACAAGTATACTACGGGTCAGCCGGATACGGCAAAGTGCTAGGATTGTTCCTTGGGGTTCCTACATTGCATATTTAAAGAATTATTCATTAGACAATTAAGTATACAACTTACAAAAAATTATTAAATTATTTTATGTGACACGCTCAAGTTTAAGGTTGATTTACAAGTATACTACGGGTCAGCCGGCTACGGCAAAGTGCTAGGATTGTTCCTTGGGGTTCCTATATTGCATATTTAAAGAATTATTCATTAGTCAATTAAGTATACAACTTACAAAAAATTATTAAATTATTTTATGTGACACGCTCAAGTTTAAGGTTGGTTTACAAGTATACTACGGGTCAGCCGGATACGGCAAAGTGCTAGGATTGTTCCTTGGGATTCCTACATTGCATATTTAAAGAATTAATAATTAGACAATTAAGTATACAACATACAAAAAATTATTAAATTATTTTATGTGACTCGCTCAAGTTTAAAGTTGATTTACATGTATACTCCGGGTCAGCCGGATACGGCAAAGTGCTAGGATTGTTCCTTGGAGTTCTTACATTGCATATTTAAAGAATTATTCATTAGACAATTAAGTATACAACTTACAAAAAATTATTAAATTATTTTATGTGACACGCTCAAGTTTAAGGTTGATTTACAAGTATACTACGGGTCAGCCGGATACGGCAAAGTGCTAGGATTGTTCCTTGGGGTTCCTACATTGCATATTTAAAGAATTATTCATTAGACAATTAAGTATACAACTTACAAAAAATTATTAAATTATTTTATGTGACACGATCAATTTTATGGTTGTTTTACAAGTATACTACGGGTCAGCCGGATACGGCAAAGTGCTAGGATTGTTCCTTGGGATTCCTACATTGCATATTTAAAGAATTATTCATTAGACAATTAAGTATACAACATACAAAAAATTATTAAATTATTTTATGTGACTCGCTCAAGTTTAAAGTTGATTTACATGTATACTCCGGGTCAGCCGGATACGGCAAAGTGCTAGGATTGTTCCTTGGAGTTCTTACATTGCATATTTAAAGAATTATTCATTAGACAATTAAGTATACAACTTACAAAAAATTATTAAATTATTTTATGTGACACGCTCAAGTTTAAGGTTGGTTTACAAGTATACTACGGGTCAGCCGGATACGGCAAAGTGCTAGGATTGTTCCTTGGAGTTCTTACATTACATATTTATAAAATTAATAATTAGACAATTGAGTATACAACATACAAAAAATTATTAAATTATTTTATGTGACACGCTCAAGTTTAAGGTTGATTTACAAGTACACTACGGGTCAGCCGGATACGGCAAAGTGCTAGGATTGTTCCTTGGGGTTCCTACATTGCATATTCAAAGAATTATTCATTAGACATTTAAGTATACAACTTACAAACAATTATTAAATTATTTTATGTGACACGATCAAATTCAGGGTTGATTTACAAGTATACTACGGGTCAGCCGGATACGACAAAGTGCTAGGATTGTTCCTTGGGGTTCCTACATTGCATATTTAAAGAATTATTCATTAGTCAATTAAGTATACAACTTACAAAAAATTATTAAATTATTTTATGTGACACGATCAAATTTATAGTTGATTTATAAGTTTATATTGTTCCTAAGGGGTTGGTCTATTGAGTATTTAAAGAGATATTCATTAGACAAAAAAGAATATAATGTACAAAAAATTATTAATAAATTTAATAAGACGCGCTAAAGTTTAGGGTTGATTTATAAGTTTCCTACGGGTTAGCCGGATACGGCAATATGCTGGGATTGTTCCTAAGGGTTGCTCTATTGAGTATTTAAAGAGATATTCATTAGACAAAAAAGAATATATTGTACAAAAAATTGTTAATAAATTTAATAAGACGCGCTAAAGTTTAGGGTTGATTTATAAGTTTCCTACGGGTTAGCCGGATACGGCAACATGCTAGGATTGTTCCTAAGGGTTGCTCTATTGAGTATTTAAAGAGATATTCATTAGACAAAAAAGAATATATTGTACAAAAAATTATTAATAAATTTAATAAGACGCGCTAAAGTTTAGGGTTGATTTATAAGTTTCCTACGGGTTAGCCGGATACGGCAACATGCTAGGATTGTTCCTAAGGGTTGCTCTATTGAGTATTTAAAGAGATATTCATTAGACAAAAAAGAATATATTGTACAAAAAATTGTTAATAAATTTAATAAGACGCGCTAAAGTTTAGGGTTGATTTATAAGTTTCCTACGGGTTAGCCGGATACGGCAACATGCTAGGATTGTTCCTAAGGGTTGCTCTATTGAGTATTTAAAGAGATATTCATTAGACAAAAAAGAATATATTGTACAAAAAATTATTAATAAATTTAATAAGACGCGCTAAAGTTTAGGGTTGATTTATAAGTTTCCTACGGGTTAGCCGGATACGGCAACATGCTAGGATTGTTCCTAAGGGTTGCTCTATTGAGTATTTAAAGAGATATTCATTAGACAAAAAAGAATATATTGTACAAAAAATTGTTAATAAATTTAATAAGACGCGCTAAAGTTTAGGGTTGATTTATAAGTTTCCTACGGGTTAGCCGGATACGGCAACATGCTAGGATTGTTCCTAAGGGTTGCTCTATTGAGTATTTAAAGAGATATTCATTAGACAAAAAAGAATATATTGTACAAAAAATTATTAATAAATTTAATAAGACGCGCTAAAGTTTAGGGTTGATTTATAAGTTTCCTACGGGTTAGCCGGATACGGCAACATGCTAGGATTGTTCCTAAGGGTTGCTCTATTGAGTATTTAAAGAGATATTCATTAGACAAAAAAGAATATATTGTACAAAAAATTGTTAATAAATTTAATAAGACGCGCTAAAGTTTAGGGTTGATTTATAAGTTTCCTACGGGTTAGCCGGATACGGCAACATGCTAGGATTGTTCCTAAGGGTTGCTCTATTGAGTATTTAAAGAGATATTCATTAGACAAAAAAGAATATATTGTACAAAAAATTATTAATAAATTTAATAAGACGCGCTAAAGTTTAGGGTTGATTTATAAGTTTCCTACGGGTTAGCCGGATACGGCAACATGCTAGGATTGTTCCTAAGGGTTGCTCTATTGAGTATTTAAAGAGATATTCATTAGACAAAAAAGAATATATTGTACAAAAAATTGTTAATAAATTTAATAAGACGCGCTAAAGTTTAGGGTTGATTTATAAGTTTCCTACGGGTTAGCCGGATACGGCAACATGCTAGGATTGTTCCTAAGGGTTGCTCTATTGAGTATTTAAAGAGATATTCATTAGACAAAAAAGAATATATTGTACAAAAAATTATTAATAAATTTAATAAGACGCGCTAAAGTTTAGGGTTGATTTATAAGTTTCCTACGGGTTAGCCGGATACGGCAACATGCTAGGATTGTTCCTAAGGGTTGCTCTATTGAGTATTTAAAGAGATATTCATTAGACAAAAAAGAATATATTGTACAAAAAATTGTTAATAAATTTAATAAGACGCGCTAAAGTTTAGGGTTGATTTATAAGTTTCCTACGGGTTAGCCGGATACGGCAACATGCTAGGATTGTTCCTAAGGGTTGCTCTATTGAGTATTTAAAGAGATATTCATTAGACAAAAAAGAATATATTGTACAAAAAATTATTAATAAATTTAATAAGACGCGCTAAAGTTTAGGGTTGATTTATAAGTTTCCTACGGGTTAGCCGGATACGGCAACATGCTAGGATTGTTCCTAAGGGTTGCTCTATTGAGTATTTAAAGAGATATTCATTAGACAAAAAAGAATATATTGTACAAAAAATTGTTAATAAATTTAATAAGACGCGCTAAAGTTTAGGGTTGATTTATAAGTTTCCTACGGGTTAGCCGGATACGGCAACATGCTAGGATTGTTCCTAAGGGTTGCTCTATTGAGTATTTAAAGAGATATTCATTAGACAAAAAAGAATATATTGTACAAAAAATTATTAATAAATTTAATAAGACGCGCTAAAGTTTAGGGTTGATTTATAAGTTTCCTACGGGTTAGCCGGATACGGCAACATGCTAGGATTGTTCCTAAGGGTTGCTCTATTGAGTATTTAAAGAGATATTCATTAGACAAAAAAGAATATATTGTACAAAAAATTGTTAATAAATTTAATAAGACGCGCTAAAGTTTAGGGTTGATTTATAAGTTTCCTACGGGTTAGCCGGATACGGCAACATGCTAGGATTGTTCCTAAGGGTTGCTCTATTGAGTATTTAAAGAGATATTCATTAGACAAAAAAGAATATATTGTACAAAAAATTATTAATAAATTTAATAAGACGCGCTAAAGTTTAGGGTTGATTTATAAGTTTCCTACGGGTTAGCCGGATACGGCAACATGCTAGGATTGTTCCTAAGGGTTGCTCTATTGAGTATTTAAAGAGATATTCATTAGACAAAAAAGAATATATTGTACAAAAAATTGTTAATAAATTTAATAAGACGCGCTAAAGTTTAGGGTTGATTTATAAGTTTCCTACGGGTTAGCCGGATACGGCAACATGCTAGGATTGTTCCTAAGGGTTGCTCTATTGAGTATTTAAAGAGATATTCATTAGACAAAAAAGAATATATTGTACAAAAAATTGTTAATAAATTTAATAAGACGCGCTAAAGTTTAGGGTTGATTTATAAGTTTCCTACGGGTTAGCCGGATACGGCAACATGCTAGGATTGTTCCTAAGGGTTGCTCTATTGAGTATTTAAAGAGATATTCATTAGACAAAAAAGAATATATTGTACAAAAAATTATTAATAAATTTAATAAGACGCGCTAAAGTTTAGGGTTGATTTATAAGTTTCCTACGGGTTAGCCGGATACGGCAACATGCTAGGATTGTTCCTAAGGGTTGCTCTATTGAGTATTTAAAGAGATATTCATTAGACAAAAAAGAATATATTGTACAAAAAATTGTTAATAAATTTAATAAGACGCGCTAAAGTTTAGGGTTGATTTATAAGTTTCCTACGGGTTAGCCGGATACGGCAACATGCTAGGATTGTTCCTAAGGGTTGCTCTATTGAGTATTTAAAGAGATATTCATTAGACAAAAAAGAATATATTGTACAAAAAATTATTAATAAATTTAATAAGACGCGCTAAAGTTTAGGGTTGATTTATAAGTTTCCTACGGGTTAGCCGGATACGGCAACATGCTAGGATTGTTCCTAAGGGTTGCTCTATTGAGTATTTAAAGAGATATTCATTAGACAAAAAAGAATATATTGTACAAAAAATTGTTAATAAATTTAATAAGACGCGCTAAAGTTTAGGGTTGATTTATAAGTTTCCTACGGGTTAGCCGGATACGGCAACATGCTAGGATTGTTCCTAAGGGTTGCTCTATTGAGTATTTAAAGAGATATTCATTAGACAAAAAAGAATATATTGTACAAAAAATTATTAATAAATTTAATAAGACGCGCTAAAGTTTAGGGTTGATTTATAAGTTTCCTACGGGTTAGCCGGATACGGCAACATGCTAGGATTGTTCCTAAGGGTTGCTCTATTGAGTATTTAAAGAGATATTCATTAGACAAAAAAGAATATATTGTACAAAAAATTGTTAATAAATTTAATAAGACGCGCTAAAGTTTAGGGTTGATTTATAAGTTTCCTACGGGTTAGCCGGATACGGCAACATGCTAGGATTGTTCCTAAGGGTTGCTCTATTGAGTATTTAAAGAGATATTCATTAGACAAAAAAGAATATATTGTACAAAAAATTATTAATAAATTTAATAAGACGCGCTAAAGTTTAGGGTTGATTTATAAGTTTCCTACGGGTTAGCCGGATACGGCAACATGCTAGGATTGTTCCTAAGGGTTGCTCTATTGAGTATTTAAAGAGATATTCATTAGACAAAAAAGAATATATTGTACAAAAAATTGTTAATAAATTTAATAAGACGCGCTAAAGTTTAGGGTTGATTTATAAGTTTCCTACGGGTTAGCCGGATACTGCAACATGCTAGGATTGTTCCTAAGGGTTGCTCTATTGAGTATTTAAAGAGATATTCATTAGACAAAAAAGAATATATTGTACAAAAAATTATTAATAAATTTAATAAGACGCGCTAAAGTTTAGGGTTGATTTATAAGTTTCCTACAGGTTAGCCGGATACGGCAACATGCTAGGATTGTTCCTAAGGGTTGCTCTATTGAGTATTTAAAGAGATATTCATTAGACAAAAAAGAATATATTGTACAAAAAATTATTAATAAATTTAATAAGACGCGCTAAAGTTTAGGGTTGATTTATAAGTTTCCTACGGGTTAGCCGGATACGGCAACATGCTAGGATTGTTCCTAAGGGTTGCTCTATTGAGTATTTAAAGAGATATTCATTAGACAAAAAAGAATATATTGTACAAAAAATTGTTAATAAATTTAATAAGACGCGCTAAAGTTTAGGGTTGATTTATAAGTTTCCTACGGGTTAGCCGGATACGGCAACATGCTAGGATTGTTCCTAAGGGTTGCTCTATTGAGTATTTAAAGAGATATTCATTAGACAAAAAAGAATATATTGTACAAAAAATTATTAATAAATTTAATAAGACGCGCTAAAGTTTAGGGTTGATTTATAAGTTTCCTACGGGTTAGCCGGATACGGCAACATGCTAGGATTGTTCCTAAGGGTTGCTCTATTGAGTATTTAAAGAGATATTCATTAGACAAAAAAGAATATATTGTACAAAAAATTGTTAATAAATTTAATAAGACGCGCTAAAGTTTAGGGTTGATTTATAAGTTTCCTACGGGTTAGCCGGATACGGCAACATGCTAGGATTGTTCCTAAGGGTTGCTCTATTGAGTATTTAAAGAGATATTCATTAGACAAAAAAGAATATATTGTACAAAAAATTATTAATAAATTTAATAAGACGCGCTAAAGTTTAGGGTTGATTTATAAGTTTCCTACGGGTTAGCCGGATACGGCAACATGCTAGGATTGTTCCTAAGGGTTGCTCTATTGAGTATTTAAAGAGATATTCATTAGACAAAAAAGAATATATTGTACAAAAAATTGTTAATAAATTTAATAAGACGCGCTAAAGTTTAGGGTTGATTTATAAGTTTCCTACGGGTTAGCCGGATACGGCAACATGCTAGGATTGTTCCTAAGGGTTGCTCTATTGAGTATTTAAAGAGATATTTATTAGACAAAAAAGAATATATTGTACAAAAAATTATTAATAAATTTAATAAGACGCGCTTAAGTTTAGGGTTGATTTATAAGTTTCCTACGGGTTAGCCGGATACGGCAACATGCTAGGATTGTTCCTGAGGGTTGCTCTATTGAGTATTTAAAGAGATATTCATTAGACAAAAAAGAATATATTGTACAAAAAATTATTAATAAATTTAATAAGACGCGCTAAAGTTTAGGGTTGATTTATAAGTTTCCTACGGGTTAGCCGCATACGGCAACATGCTAGGATTGTTCCTAAGGGTTGCTCTATTGAGTATTTAAAGAGATATTCATTAGACAAAAAAGAATATATTGTACAAAAAATTATTAATAAATTTAATAAGACGCGCTAAAGTTTAGGGTTGATTTATAAGTTTCCTACGGGTTAGCCGGATACGGCAACATGCTAGGATTGTTCCTAAGGGTTGCTCTATTGAGTATTTAAAGAGATATTCATTAGACAAAAAAGAATATATTGTACAAAAAATTATTAATAAATTTAATAAGACGCGCTAAAGTTTAGGGTTGATTTATAAGTTTCCTACGGGTTAGCCGGATACGGCAATATGCTAGGATTGTTCCTAAGGGTTGCTCTATTGAGTATTTAAAGAGATATTCATTAGACAAAAAAGAATATATTGTACAAAAAATTATTAATAAATTTAATAAGACGCGCTAAAGTTTAGGGTTGATTTATAAGTTTCCTACGGGTTAGCCGGATACGGCAACATGCTAGGATTGTTCCTAAGGGTTGCTCTATTGAGTATTTAAAGAGATATTCATTAGACAAAAAAGAATATATTGTACAAAAAATTATTAATAAATTTAATAAGACGCGCTAAAATTTAGGGTTGATTTATAAGTTTCCTACGGGTTAGCCGGATACGGCAATATGCTAGGATTGTTCCTAAGGGTTGCTCTATTGAGTATTTAAAGAGATATTCATTAGACAAAAAAGAATATATTGTACAAAAAATTATTAATAAATTTAATAAGACGCGCTAAAGTTTAGGGTTGATTTATAAGTTTCCTACGGGTTAGCCGGATACGGCAGCATGCTAGGATTGTTCCTAAGGGTTGCTCTATTGAGTATTTAAAGAGATATTCATTAGACAAAAAAGAATATATTGTACAAAAAATTATTAATAAATTTAATAAGACGCGCTAAAGTTTAGGGTTGATTTATAAGTTTCCTACGGGTTAGCCGGATACGGCAACATGCTAGGATTGTTTCTAAGGGTTGGTCTATTGAGTATTTAAAGAGATATTCATTAGACAAAAAAGAATATAATGTACAAAAAATTATTAAAAAATTTAATAAGACGCGCTAAAGTTTAGGGTTGATTTATAAGTTTCCTACGGGTTAGCCGGATACGGCAATATGCTAGGATTGTTCCTAAGGGTTGCTCTATTGAGTATTTAAAGAGATATTCATTAGACAAAAAAGAATATATTGTACAAAAAATTATTAATAAATTTAATAAGACGCGCTAAAGTTTAGGGTTGATTTATAAGTTTCCTACGGGTTAGCCGGATACGGCAACATGCTAGGATTGTTCCTAAGGGTTCGTCTATTGAGTATTTATAGAGAAATTCATTAGACAAAAAAGAATATATTGTACAAAAAATTATTAATAAATTTAATAAGACGCGCTAAAGTTTAGGGTTGATTTATAAGTTTCCTACGGGTTAGCCGGATACGGCAACATGCTAGGTTTGTTCCTAAGGGTTGGTCTATTGAGTATTTAAAGAGATATTCATTAGACAATAAAGAATATAATGTACAAAAAATTATTACTAAATTTAATAAGACGCGCTAAAGTTTAGGGTTGATTTATAAGTTTCCTACGGGTTAGCCGGATACGGCAGCATGCTAGGATTGTTCCTAAGGGTTGGTCTATTGAGTATTTAAAGAGATATTCATTAGACAAAAAAGAATATATTGTACAAAAAATTATTAATAAATTTAATAAGACGCGCTAAAGTTTAGGGTTGATTTATAAGTTTCCTATGGGATAGCTGGATACGGCAACATGCTAGGATTGTTCCTAAGGGTTGGTCTATTGAGTATTTATAGAGATATTCATTAGACAAAAAAGAATATATTGTACAAAAAATTATTAATAAATTTAATAAGACGCGCTAAAGTTTAGGGTTGATTTATAAGTTTCCTACGGGTTAGCCGCATACGGCAACATGCTAGGTTTGTTCCTAAGGGTTGGTCTATTGAGTATTTAAAGAGATATTCATTAGACAATAAAGAATATAATGTACAAAAAATTATTACTAAATTTAATAAGACGCGCTAAAGTTTAGGGTTGATTTATAAGTTTCCTACGGGTTAGCCGGATACGGCAGCATGCTAGGATTGTTCCTAAGGGTTGGTCTATTGAGTATTTATAGAGATATTCATTAGACAAAAAAGAATATATTGTACAAAAAATTATTAATAAATTTAATAAGACGCGCTAAAGTTTAGGGTTGATTTATAAGTTTCCTATGGGATAGCTGGATACGGCAACATGCTAGGATTGTTCCTAAGGGTTGGTCTATTGAGTATTTATAGAGATATTCATTAGACAAAAAAGAATATATTGTACAAAAAATTATTAATATATTTAATAAGACGCGCTAAAGTTTAGGGTTGATTTATAAGTTTCCTACGGGTTAGCCGGATACGGCAACATGCTAGGTTTGTTCCTAAGGGTTGGTCTATTGAGTATTTAAAGAGATATTCATTAGACAATAAAGAATATAATGTACAAAAAATTATTACTAAATTTAATAAGACGCGCTAAAGTTTAGGGTTGATTTATAAGTTTCCTACGGGTTAGCTGGATACGGCAGCATGCTAGGATTGTTCCTAAGGGTTGGTCTATTGAGTATTTAAAGAGATATTCATTAGACAAAAAAGAATATATTGTACAAAAAATTATTAATAAATTTAATAAGACGCGCTAAAGTTTAGGGTTGATTTATAAGTTTCCTATGGGATAGCTGGATACGGCAACATGCTAGGATTGTTCCTAAGGGTTGGTCTATTGAGTATTTATAGAGATATTCATTAGACAAAAAAGAATATATTGTACAAAAAATTATTAATAAATTTAATAAGACGCGCTAAAGTTTAGGGTTGATTTATAAGTTTCCTACGGGTTAGCCGGATACGGCAACATGCTAGGATTGTTCCTAAGGGTTGGTCTATTGAGTATTTAAAGAGATATTCATTAGACAAAAAAGAATATAATGTACAAAAAATTATTAATAAATTTAATAAGACGCGCTAAAGTTTAGGGTTGATTTATAAGTTTCCTACGGGTTAGCCGGATACGGCAATATGCTAGGATTGTTCCTAAGGGTTGCTCTATTGAGTATTTAAAGAGATATTCATTAGACAAAAAAGAATATATTGTACAAAAAATTATTAATAAATTTAATAAGACGCGCTAAAGTTTAGGGTTGATTTATAAGTTTCCTACGGGTTAGCCGGATACGGCAACATGCTAGGATTGTTCCTAAGGGTTCGTCTATTGAGTATTTATAGAGATATTCATTAGACAAAAAAGAATATATTGTACAAAAAATTATTAATAAATTTAATAAGACGCGCTAAAGTTTAGGGTTGATTTATAAGTTTCCTACGGGTTAGCCGGATACGGCAACATGCTAGGTTTGTTCCTAAGGGTTGGTCTATTGAGTATTTAAAGAGATATTCATTAGACAATAAAGAATATAATGTACAAAAAATTATTACTAAATTTAATAAGACGCGCTAAAGTTTAGGGTTGATTTATAAGTTTCCTACGGGTTAGCCGGATACGGCAGCATGCTAGGATTGTTCCTGAGGGTTGGTCTATTGAGTATTTAAAGAGATATTCATTAGACAAAAAAGAATATATTGTACAAAAAATTATTAATAAATTTAATAAGACGCGCTAAAGTTTAGGGTTGATTTATAAGTTTCCTATGGGATAGCTGGATACGGCAACATGCTAGGATTGTTCCTAAGGGTTGGTCTATTGAGTATTTAAAGAGATATTCATTAGACAAAAAATAATATATATATATATATATATATATATATATATATATATATATATATATATATATATATATATATATATATATATATAAAGAATATGTTAAGGGTGGTTAATTGGGGTTCAAAATTATTTAATACATTCCTGAACTTCATCCTTTTTATATTTTAATCAACATTAATTTGAAAGTGTAACATCTTTTTATTATCATTAATAATTTTCTTAAAATTTGGGGCAGGACTCAGGCTCTTACGGGCCTCCTAGGTTAAGTTAGTTTTCCCCTCGTTTCATTCGTTATTAATTTATATGTTTGCCTTCTGCCATTATGCCTTTTAAATTATTTTTTAAATTATTTTATTACTATTTCTTAAAAATAATTAATTCTTGCTCCGGGATGGTTAGATTAATGAAAGTAATTAATTTTTTTATGTGAATTAATATTTAATTAATAGCAAATATTTGAGGATGAAATTAATTGGATTAATTAAAATTAATTGCGGATATTTATAATAATTCAATCTTACATTAAACTAAATAACTAGGTTAATAAATATAATTAACAAGCCCTTAAATTGTTATTTTTTGATGAATAACTTTGTTAATTATTAATCACGAATCTTTCTTTTCTGTTAATAATTATAATAATAGATAATCTATGGGGGATTTCAGGTGTTTCTGTTGTTTATTTATGTGTTGGCCTCTTAAGATGTCTATTATTAATTATTAATTAATATATTTCATAACCAAAGCAAATTCATAAAATAGATTTAAATCCAGGACAGGACTGAGCAGTTTAAAGGGGCTTTTAGTTAAGATAGCTCCCCCCTCGTTTCGTATTATTACTATGTGTTCGCCTTTTTAACTGTCTCACCATTCTGTCCAGTTAATTAATTAATTAATTGAATATTAATCTCATTATTATTTTAGTTTTGAGATTATTATTTTGTTTCTTTTATGGAAACAGTTAAGGGCTGTTAATTATTTTATTAAACACAAAGTTAATAAAAAATATCAGTAATTTAAATTATTAGGTTGTAAGAGAAAGGAGGACTGCTAGTTTATTTTTTTAATATTTTTGGCATTTATGAGGGGGTAAATAAAAATTTATTAACAGGTTCAGAATGGAGTAAATTACGGTATAGTACCTAAAGGGTTTTTAATTGCATTAGCAACACTTAGAAGGGTATTTTCTATTTATTGAATTCATAAATAATTTCACATATTTACCACTTATACATACACAGAAATCCTTTAGCGCCCTCGAGATTGTCTTACCTCGGCCGCAAGCGGCCTCTGCAACAATTTTTCTCTCGGTACGCTAAAGAGTGATTTCGCGGCCTTGATATACAAATAACTATTTTTATTACTTTTATTGCATTAATAGTAATATTGCATTTATAGTATTGCTGTAATGTGGAAAAATCATTAAATTTCAACATGACTAACCCCCATTAATCCATGCTTGTGGTTTCTTTCATATGAACTTTTCTTTCCTCTTCACTGTAAGTTTTTTCTATTTTTTTAATGCTACACATAATGATTCATATAATATAAATACAATGTATGAATACATTAATTCCAGATCGTTAAGGCCGTCACAACGTATTTCATTATACTAATGCAGTTTGATGATTTGTCTGGTAATATAAGTGCAGAAAAATTAATACTAATGACAGTTGTCATAAAAATTATAAAATTTTAAATTAGACATGAAATTTTAAAACAATACAGATTATAGGTATTGAAAAATGATACAAATTATTGTCATAATATACGAATTATATATTGATTTAAATTGTATTATAGTATTATGTAAATTACATGCAAAATGTGCTATTATTTACTATATGTCATTAAATTAAACTGAATTAGAATTACTAAGTATGTTGTCAAGGCAGCAACAACCTAAAACAATAATTTATATTATTATTTTTTATTTCATATACAATACTTCTACAGAGTGGGTTCACATTCACACACATCCATGCCTTAATGGGATTCGAACCCAGAGCCCCGAGGGCACTCATGACATGAGGCATTGCTCTAACTATTGAACCACCGGAGCTATAATAAAATAAAGATTAAATTTTAAATACCGGGATAGAATAAAATTCACCCGTGGAATTCACTAATCCATAAATGAGGATTAGCTTAAACATTTTTGCGAATCGTGAATTTTTATTAATCTAAATAAATACCTACATATCTATAATTATAATCCCGGAGGCTAGGCTTTAAACAAGCAAAACTCCTTGGTTACACAGTTCATATATCAATTGTATGTAACTGACAGATAAATGTTACTGTCAAAGAACTAATCATGTCAAATTAATAATAGTAACGTTTTAAAAAGAAAATAGTAAATAGAACCATAGTTATATGGAATGGATCTTAATACAGTTTCCGCAATAACTAAATATATAAGTATGTATATTTAAATTAATAAAAATTAAAAAGTGGGAGGTTTGGTGTTGACCACATCAGATTTTTTAATTATTTATTTATAATCTCGTTTTCCATAGCTATTTGTTGTTTGTACCTCTCGCTAAGAGAGGTATTGAATTCATGCTAAAAATCGCATATCCAGATTTTAGTGAATAAGCATGTTTTAAGGTCCCTAGATTCCGATTATAACATTTTTACGATGATGTCCGTGTGTGTGTGTGTGTGTGGATGTGTGTATGTAGATGTGTGTGTGTGTGGATGCGTGGATGTTGGATCCACGATTTCTCACATACTATAAGACTTAAGACATTTTTAACTACGGATTCCTCAATCTAACAATAATGGGAAGAGTTGATTAAGTTTTGGTAACAATTAGACAACCGGAAGTGCAAGAAAAAATTCATCTAAATATTATTTATCGAAAATTTATGTAAATACTTATATTAAAGAACGTTAAATTCTTTATTCGATAAATATAAAATCTTTATTATATCTTCTATAGATTTAGAGATAAAGAAATGCATATAAAATAATTTGATGTAAAAATTCTCAGATGAAACTACTTCAAGGCAAGAAAATCAAATGTTTGTAATTGACACATAAATGTCACTGTCAAAAATATTTGTAGGCCACTGTCAAAAATATTTGTACATCATTATGAAGATTATGAAAATAAAAAATAGTCAACAACGCAAAAGAATATACGTAAAAAAGAATATAAAAGGAATTTACGAAAAAATGACGAATATACAGAAAAAGAAAAGGAAAGTAGAAAAAGAAAATTTGAGGATATTGAATATAAAGAAAATGTATGTATTGTGCATAATTTATATTAAAATATCCCATAGATTTTGCAAATATATGTGAGAATTATTTTGTAGTGAGACATGAATATATGTATTTGTATTTAAACATATTTTTCGTTTTATGCGTACAACCAGGTAAAATATCTGGCGAGAGGTTATGTGCTGGCCACATCAGATTTTTATATAATAGTTGTCATATTTACGGGTGGTCCGGAGCTACTGGAAAGTGAAATGCGAAGATTTATATTGATGTGTTCGCTTAGAGACTTGACGAAGATTCAAGGTTTGAAGAGTTTCCATTAAATCAGTAAGTGACATCGTTTAATCTATGTAAAGTGCATTCTATAATGTAAGGTTTTGTCTTTATATTTATCTTTGAATACTTTGGCCTTCTTTATTTATGCCTAAATTCATTTGTATTGTAACATGTAACACTATTATATGTAATTAAAATACACTATTAAATGTTTCATGTTCAACACAATTTGGGAGTTACGAGTACTTTTATACCAAACTTGTAAGTGGTAAAATTTACACTATATCACACGAATCTATATAAAACAATTTTCGAATTTATTTAACACAATTTGTAGAGTGTAAGATACGCATTTAATTATAATACTTACTGTGTGAATTAAACTGAAATCTAAAGTAAAGAATCCACAAGCAGTCAAATTTAGTCTGCCGTGTATCATTTGAAGAGATACGGACTGAAACTGAAAATATTTTATATTATTATTGGTATTAATTGTCACAAAATAATATATTACTTCGTCTATTTTTTCGTCAGCATAATCAGCATGTTTATTCCAAATTTCATGTACGATGAGAGACGTATACTTAGCCTAAAACAAATAACACATACCCATATTAATATGTTCGAAATAAGTGTTGCAATTATTATTTTCTATTTGATATAGCAATGTTGCTACGAGTTAGCAAATTTCTTACAGAATTGGAGGGATTCACATGATTTTGCTGAATATTTCATTCAATATATCTTTTATTTTCATACAAACGCCCGTAGTTTCTGCCTGACATGGCATCATAAATTCAAACAAATGGTAATTGATTGATTTAATGTCGTTGTTTTGTTATATTCTGCATTCATTTACTGATAGCATTAAATTAGTAAGGGAGTGCCATTTCTACACCATCAACAACAGCAAATTGAAACGGGCGTGCGGTTGGTTTTTCATGGGGGCTTTATAGTTGGAATGTTATATGAGACGCCACTGAATGTTGTTGTCCATAGGCGTAGGAATTATTTTTGGAAGTACAAGTATGGCTGTATTGTACCAGAGGCGCCGACTTTTAAGAATCTTGAAAAGAGCAAAAATTTAAATGTGATGTCAAATACTATAAAATTATTGAAAGATGTCCGATCAAGGTCATCTACGAATTGTAGGAATTAAGATTTTGTTTTATGAGGGTACATAAGATACTACTGTTATTTATACAGTAAAAGTATTCAAAATTCAAAACTAAGTCAACTGGCAAGTTTATTAGCAAATGTAAAACCAAATATATGAAAAATAAGACACTGATCCACTGTCATTGTCAGTGGGTGGTATTAATAAAAATAAGTAAATACTTATAAGTATGTACTTATAAGTACTAGCATTTACTTATCAGTATCAGCAAGAAGTAAAAGTAAATACTTATTTTCATATTAATAACCAGATGCTGATACTTACAGTAAATACTTACTTACTTATAAGTAAGTACTTACATATGAAATTCAGAAGTCGTGTGTTTGTAAAAAAATAAAATTTTGACATTTGTTGACAGTTCATTTTTATATTTATTTATTGGAAGTTGACAAACTAATCTGGAATTCAGTTCTATATCAATTTTTGAAATTTTAAAAATGTTTAGTTTTGAAAGCAGCGACATGGACTAAAATATTAATGAAAAAAGTGTTATTTCACGGTCTTCACCAACACCAATTTGAAAACCTTATGTAATATAAGTTTTCGGCTTTTTAAAATAAGGACCCGCAATTATAATTTTTTTAGATGTTTATTTATCAAGGCCGGAACAGTGGCATATTATCGCAGGGGGCGCAAAAATCGTACGTACTCAGGGTATCAGGGTGCAAAATTATAAATGGTCACGAGGAGCTAAAAAAAACGCAGAAAACAGCGCATGGGCTTGTGACGCAAACAAGGTTTATTCGTCACTAGTCGGCAACATATCTTAAAAATAATTTCATTTAATAAATGGACACAGAGCACCATCTCTGGATTCATTGTTAACGCCAAGAAAGAGTTCTGTTAGCCATTCCACACTTTCGGGTGTAAAGCGATATAATTTGACAAAATTTTGTTCACTGGGATTTTTTCCCTACGAATTTCATAATTTTTACGGACTCATACGGCGTAGAACATGTTTTTTTAAATTAATATAATCTTTTAAATTTTTGTTCGGTCCCCCATAAGCATGATAAATATCATACTTATAAATTTATAAGTAAATACTTAATTCTATAATAATCAATTCCATTTTATTAATACAGTTTTAAGTAATTACTTATTTTGATTATAAGTATAAGTACATACTTTTGTCAAATAAGTATTTTCTTATAGCATCAGCTTTTACTGACACTTTATTAATACGGATATAAGTGCTTACTTAAAAAACTGTCAGTATAAGCATTTACTTATTTTTATTAATACCACCCATTGACACTGACAGAAAAAAGCGTTATTCGTACGGCTATGAATTCAGGTAATATATCTGAATTAATAAATAAACTTACGTTACAGTGAAAATATTATCAACAACGAGCATCGTATTAAAATGGAATGTCCTAACTTAGTCGAAACAATATGAATTTTTGAAAGACAAGCGTGTTATATCCATCCTTATCGCACACGCTTCTTCTGAGAGAGATTAATATATACCAATTTGTTAATTCATTCATGATACAAATGATCTTGATCGGACATCTTATAAAAATTTTGTAGTACAAAAAATATATTACAAATATACAATGTACTCATATGTAAATAATAATTCCACATCAATATAGAGGGTGTTTCAAAAATATAGTACTGACAAAAATGAGTAAAAAAGCTTAATCAACATGGGTCCGATCTTCCATAGTTTCCGAGATTTGAGGCAGTGAAAAATAAGTTTTTACGGGGTTTACGTCTGCTATCTCGAAAACTATAAGAGTTATGACTTTGATTAAATGGGATTTTTTGTTTTCTGTCAGAGGTCATCTTAGAAGTGCTTTTTTTTAATCAAATAATTGTACTATATTAAATGTTGTGGCGGCCTTGGTCAATATTTAATTTTCAAACAACTTCGTAACTATTAGAAATTGAGAAAAACGTTTCATATAAAATTTTATTGTTTTTTTATAGTCTATTTACTGATAGAGACCGGAGAAAAAATGTTAAACTTTTGTAATATTTTCTTCCCGCCATTACGGCGTACATAACATCAACTATCGTATGTGCGAATTAGGTCTCGACATACGAGCCCAAAACGTGCTTCATAGAAAGAGACAAGCAAAACACGGCCACCTATTTATGTTTACATTTGACACTTGACAATTTAATTTCTGTGTTTATCGTATTTTTTACGTTTAACGTTTACAAATTTAAAATCAAATAAGTTGATTTTTGCGATTTGACATTGAATTTAACGTTTTAATATCAAATATAGAAGACATATGTTCATGTTTTCATTTTAAACTAGCGCTCGTAGCGGACAACTACGGCGATCCCAAGATGTTGCATACGCCATCGTATTGCGGGCGATTTAATTAACGATAAATTTAATATCGTTATATTTTATTACTTTTATTGCATTAATAGTAATATTGCATTGACAAAACGAGAAATGCCGTTTTGCCCTTTAAAACAAAGTCAAATACCAATAGATTTCAATATTTTTTTAAATGAAGTTCAATATCTAATACTCGTACAGGACCAATTTATTTGAATTTTGGCTTGATATTTTAATACAGTACACATATTTTAACAGGGCTCTGTTAGAAACGTTCACTGGGCAATAGAATAAAAAAAAATGCTCAATTAGACCTTTAAAATTACACTTACTGCAGAATAAATAGATTGCCACGCATGTACAATATGAAACAATATAAAAAAATACAAAATATTCCACATCATCCACAATATGATCCACAAAACATCATGGCCAAAAAAATCTTGCGATGTTGTCAACCTTCCAGCAATCTCTACAGTTGGTGTTGCACCCAACACCATAATCAGGAAATAATACGCAACTTGTAACAATGTATTGAATGACCAAGCATCACACAAATCCTGAGAAGTGTCACAAAGTTTTTGGTGCTTTTCTACGAGCTCCAGAAAAGATTCAAATCCAAGTTTATCTATTTTATTATCCCTTTTGTCTTTTGAGAAGAATTTTGTGGAAAAATCTTTGACATCAACTAGGCAAGCATTCAGATAATTGTATTGGTGATAGATTTCTTTGAGAATTATGACAGCACAGAATGAGGTCAGAAAATTTATGTATACAACTATTAAAATTACTGCGTAAGAATATAAATCTTCGATCCATTTGGAGGCATAATCCATACACATTAGTAAAAGATATAAAAATGTCATTGCAATTAGTTTGATTAAAAGAGAAGATAACTTGATGTTATAATCTTGTGGCACTGTTATCTGTTTTGCTAACGTAAATAATGCATTTTTTATTTTATTTCTGTTTATAAAATTTGTTACCAAAATTAAACCGAAATCAATTACAGATAAATGGAAAACGTATAATAAACCCAATTCTGCATCTTTATTATTATCTGTAACATCAATATTTTTAACATGTTCGATACTTTGATAAAGGCAATAACTGTATATTGCTATAAGCGGTAAACTAGCCACATAAGAGAATATTTTATTAAATATATTGTTACTTAAAGTAACAAACGATACTACAAAAATATGGCTTATAAAATTCAGTGGCCGAATGTAACTAATAAAATCATTCGCCATTTTGGTGAGCTTGTGTATCGTTGAAGGTAACGAAAACTAGTAAAGTAATGTATGTAATGAAATGAATTTTGTTCTAATTGCTTTTCAAAATGTAATTTCGTAATAGATGTCCATTAAATTTAAATTATTTTGATAATATATTATTTAAACTATGTCATCAAATATTAATAAATTACTCTTATAACATGATTAAAATGGCTATTTACTTTATATATTACAAAAGAAATATGTATATTATTATCAAGGCCGCCACGCACTTGAGCGACGCGAAGAGCGGCGAAGCGAAGCGCAGCTAAAGAAGTTTTTTCATTCAATCTATTCTTATGTTTATGTGAATAGTCGCGTCGTTGCTCTGCTCTTCGCTGCTCCAAAGTGCGCGTATGCACATAGTAAAACATTGAATGAAAAAACTTCTCTTCGCCGCGCTTCGCTTTGGTCGCAGAAGTGCGCGTTGGCCTTTATTGTTTTTCTTTTATTTATTTATTTTTTCCAAATGTAGGTATGTATTTGTCGCTTTAGTTCAGTTTGCATAGCAAAAAATCTGATGTGGCCAGCACATAACCTCTCGCCAGGTATTTTTTTACCTTCCGTTACCTTTAGGCAAGGAAGGTATTGTCTTTGGTCAAAAAATTCGGTGGTGAGTTTTTGATGAGTAAGCACGTTTTAGGGTCCCTAGAATACGATTTTACTATTTTTACGATGATGTCTGTATGTGTGTGTGTGCGTGTGTGTGTATGTATGTATGTGTGTCCGTGTGTGTGTGTGTGTGTGTGTGTGTGTGTGTGTGTGTGTGTGTGTGTGTGTGTGTATGTAACAAAATTTTCGTCTGCGATAACTTCCATACTAAAATTCTAAAAATTATAATTCTTTCGTATTTCTTTTCGTTACATCCATGTGAAGAGCTGATTAGATTTTGGTTAGAATTGGACAACCGGAAGTACCTTCATTTGAAGATTTTAACGGTTTTTCTTGAAAAAACTATGTTAAATATCATTTTTTCACGTTTAATGTTATTATAAATATTAAAGAATATTTTATTCTCTATACGATTTGACTACATTTTATACTTAATATTAAATGGATATAGAGTTAAAAAATTATAAAGAAATTAAATTTCATAAAGTAGCCACAGCTATGGAAACAGCTACTATATTAAGAAAATTTAATTGAAAGATGTCAGTGTCAAGTGAAATTGACATAGTGTGTTTGTCGTATAATTTTATTGGAAATATAGGATCTTTTGCTATAAATTTTCTGTATGGAATTTGCATAAAATACATGCAACTGCCGGAAGGTAAGGTACAAGAAAAATATTCTTTAGCAAGGAGCTTTCTGTATGAAATTTGTATAAAATACATAAAACTGACGGAAGGTAATGTGCTGGCCACATCAGATTTTTTTCTTTATATTCGTAATTTTTTCGCAAATTCCTTTCATATTCTTTTTTACGCATATACTATTGTGTTGTTGACTTTTTTTTTATTTTCATAATGATGTACAAATATTTTTTTGACAGTGACATGCAAACATTTTAATTTCTTGCCTAGAAGTAGTTTGATCTGAGATTTATTACATCAAATTATTTTGTATGCATTTCTTTATCTCTAAATCTATAGAAGATATAATAATGAATTTATATTTATCGAATAAAGAATTTAACGTTCTTTAATATAAGTATTTACATATATTTTCGATAAATAATATTTAGATGATTTTTTTCTTGTTACTATTACTTCCGGTTGTCCAATTGTTACCAAAACTTAACCAACTCTTCCCATTATTGTTAGATTGAGGAATCCGTAGTTAAAAATGTCTTAAGTCTGATAGTATTTGAGAAATCGTGGATCTAACACACACACACACGCACATACACACACACACACACACACACACACACACACACACACACACACACACACACACACACACACACGCACGCACACACGGACATCATCGTAAAAATGTTATAATCGGATTCTAGGCACCTTAAATTGTGTTTATTCACTAAAATCTGGATATGCGATTTTTAGTATGAATTCAATACCTCACTTAGCGAGTGGTAAAAAACTGAAATCCCTGAAAATCGGAACATTAGATTTTTACGATTTTTTTTAGCCATTTTTACCTCCTGCTACCCTTAGTAAGGGAGGTATAGGGATCGTGCTAAAAATCGCATATCGTGATTTTGGTTAATGACCACGTTTTAAGGTTCCTAGAATCCAACTTTTACATTTTCACGATGATGTCTGTGTGTATGTACGTGTATGTGTGGATCCTCCGCTCTAACTCAAATACTATCATTCAGAAAAATTTGAAACCTTATTGTAATATGGAATTAAGCCATTTGATTTTGGTGTAAATAAGATAACCGGAAATGGTACTTTATTTGAAGCTCAAAATAGTTTTTTTTTTTGAAAAATACCTTCAAATGTTATTTTTTCGAGATTTGTGTTATAAAAATTAAAGATTATTAAATTTTCTACAAATTTGCATAAATACTTACAGATAAATGTCACTGTCCAAGAACTAATCATTTCAAATTAAAAATAGTAACGTTTTAAAAAGAAAATAGTAAATAGAACCATAGTTATATGGAATGGATCTTAATACAGTTTCCAGCATAACTAAATATGTAAGTATGTATATTTAAATTAATAAAAACTAAATAGTATTGTGTTTGGCCACGACTTTTACTTAGCGTATACATTGTTCAAAAATATTAAAAATTAGTATACATACGTATGTAAACTATTATTCACGAAAGATGACTATTCAAGGCCATTTGTGAACCGTCTGATATAATATTACTTGCAGATAACTTCATTGCATTTCGTTTTCATAGGCGTGCAACATGAAAAATTTATAGACACATTTTAATTGAAAAAATAAGAATAATTCATTTGAAAATTATGTTTCTTTCTAAATAATGCCATTCTGAAAGATTTATGTTCTTCACTTTTGTTTCTGCAAAATACAAAAACATAGACTTAACTTGAAAACCAAGGAATAATAATTTGATTTAAACGTCAACGCCACTGGGTAAATATTAGCACAGAGGGCAGTGTAGTAAATAATTAGGTATCTGTAAGTCTACGACATACGTCATTATTATTTATAGTGTGTAGAAAGTAATGACACTATTTACGTATATCTGTCACACCACATAAATTAAATAGACATAGGTCAAATAATCTTTCTCTTTCTAATACAAAATGTTGCTAAGCTACTGCTATAAAATGCTGTGTATTCATTCTTCGAATAAATGCCCTTGAATAGTCATCTTTTGTGAATAACAGTTCAATTTGGCCGCAGAATCGAATGGCGAAGTTGTTAAGTGTGTACCTCCACCCATTTTTGGATTATTGATTAAAAAATGAATTTTTGAGGCTCAAATTTGAACGCAAATATCTCAGGAACAAAAGGAGCCATTAATTTACGATTTAGTATGAGCGATTTGAAGTGTAGGGGAGACCGGTGTCAATTTTAACAGGTGTCAAATGTAACAAGGGTAGATAAGAGGGCCAACTTTTCGAAGTAGATTAAAACGCGCTTGCAGAGTGAAGCAGAAAGAGTCATAGCTCTTTAGTATTTAGTGTAAGTGCATACGCGCAAATACGGCGTCTGTTTCTGACGAATGTCTATAAATCGACAAAAAAGTAAATACAGGTAGTGGCACACATTGTTTCTAAAACACTATAAGTGCTCTGCTCGGAAATATTTCAAGTTAAGGATCAGTTTGTGAGTTATATCTGCTTTTATTTTTCATTAAAAAACATTTCGAATTATTACCTAATAGATACAAAAAAGCAAATAATATCTTTAAAAGTTAAGCGGTGTCAGTTGTAACACATGCAACGTGTTTAATAATTAAGTACAATATTGATCATGATAAAAATTACAAGAAAAAACCACTGCTATCGAAGATATAAAAGAAAAAGAGCGAAAAACGAAAAACAGTTCCAAAAGTAACAGTCGCATTTTACTCTTCAGATGGCTCCGATGAGAAAACTCTCTATGTATTGGCCCATATTTTTTGAGCACAGGAGATTAGTTGCAGTGGAGAAAATGTAAAATCTGGACACCGGGCAAGTTAAATTGTAAAACTGCAATTCCGTTAGCGACTAAAGGCATTTGTCAAAATGGTCCATGTCATCAACAGAATATATATTTTGTATGCTTTTAGATGTCATCTGAATTTTGTATTTTCTGATGTAATAAATAAATGTTTATTTTTTCAATGATTTCTACTTTTATCTGTTATTTTATCTTATTACATCACTGTTAAAATTTGTTACAAATAACACTGGCCTTGTTACTATTGACACCAGTTAGGTGTCAATTGTAACATTTGTAATGCCTGACTGAAAGTCCTTATACTTTTATATTTGTCACATTTTCAGAAGTTTAAAATTCAAAATATTATTCACTAAGGTGGGTAGATTCTTATATAGGTAATTTCAAAATTTCGAAATGTAACGTTAACTCGTGAAAAATAAAAATTTAAATTTTGTCACAATTGACACCGGTCTCCCCAATTTAAAAATATAAAAATAGATTTATGAAAATTTTGAAAAATTTACCCCAAGTGTCACTAGTTAAGGTTGCGAACAACAGTTTCAACTTTCAACCAAAGGTGGCAAGTGGCAAAAACAATATTTCTGCAAAGTAACTGTTGGTTATCACTATCACTTTCATAAGAGCTGGTAGGAACGGGCATTAGGCACAGATATATTGTTGTATTATTTTTTAAAAAAAGTTTATTGATATACATTTTACTGTGATTCTAAAATAGTATATTAATAATTAATTTATTTATAATTCATTTGTATTTTCTTTGATGAATGAAGTGACAATAACAAGTATTGACGATATACCAGCTATCATCTAAAAATAATTAATATTTAAAATATAGTCTTGGTTCTTGTTTAATATGATTTTGTTCTTACATTATACAAAACTGTGTAGTCCAAATTACATAAATTGCATATAGTTATTGTGAATCTACTATGATACATTTGTAGGGAATATGTTTCTATCTGTAAATGCAAAATAAATAAGTGTATAGTTTTTACAAAAATCTATCGTTATGACCCTCTCAGCAGGTCTACTTTTAGGGATTTAAGTTTGATTTATATCGCGAAAAAGGACAGGTACTCATTAAATGTTTTCCTAGTTTTTTACCTCCCGCTACCCATGGTAAGGGAGGTGTAGGGATCGTGCTAAAAATCGCATATCAAGATTTTGGTAAATGAACACGTTTTAAGGTTCCTAGAATACAATTTTAACATTTTCAAGATTATGTCTGTGTGTATGTATGGATCCTCCACTGTAACTCAAATACTATCATTCAGAAAAATTGGAAACCTTGTATTTCGAACTTTTTCTGTAATGGAAAAAGCCCATTTGATTTTGGCGTAAATCGGATAACCGGAAATGGCACTAAACTAGAAGCTCAAAATAGTTTTTCTTCGAAAAATACCTTTAAATGTTATTTTTTCGACATTAATGTTATTGTAAAAATTAAAGATTATTAAATTTTCTACAGATTTGCATTAATACTTTTTCTATATATTTTATGGATAAATTTATAAAATTATCCATAATTTAAATCCCAGAGCCTACGCTTTAAACAATCAAAATACAGTTATTCAAATGTAGGTAACTGACAGATAAATGTCACTATCAAAGAACTAATCATTTCAAAATAATATTAGTAACGTTTTAAAAAGGAAAAAGTAAATAGAACAATAGAAAAGGAATTCAATACAGTTTCCAGCATAAGTAAATACGTTGGTATGTATTTAAATTAATAAAAATGAACGTTTCACGAAAATATTTAAACTAATCCTCATTTTTGGATTAGTGAATTCTATTCTATCCCGGTATTTAAAATTTAATCTTCATTTTATTATAGTTCCGGTGGTTCAATAGTTAGATCAATGCCTCATGTCATGAGTGCCCTCGGGGCTCTGGGTTCGAATCCCACTAAGGCATGGATATGTGTGAATGTGAACCTACTGTATATTTGGGATTTAATTCTGTTGAGGGGTTTTAAAAAAAGATAGTTACTTGGATTAGATTAGACTATATTTTAAGAAATAAACTGTTAAAATTAGAGTAAAAGTCGGTAATCTAAAAATAAGGATTAACTTAATCTTTTTTGTTACTCGGGTTGAAAATGGCGGGAGCTATTGTGTTGGCCACACCAGATTTTTTCAGTATACATCGTGTATATGCATTTTACATCGAATAGGGGATTACAGCTCAATCGAATTAAGAGAAATTAGTAAAAAATAGTGAAAGTATATACTTAATGAATATTAATAACGAAATAGAAAAATAAAAATCTGATGTGGACACCACACGACTTCCTTGTACGCAAGACCAATATGAAGATGAAGTATAGACCCAATTATAAAATTGCACGTGTTTGACGCAATTTGACATTAACATCTATTTTTTATTTTTTTGTTATTTTTTGTCCTAATCCACAGCAAGCTTCATTACAAAAACCAAAAAGTATATATTTTAAATTTACATATCTCGCTTATACAAAGGGCTAATTTAATAATACTGGATGTGCTAGACGCAGAATTTAATTCTCTAAAACTCTTATTTGAAGCATTTATTTCTAAAATCAAAATGAAACCATTTTATTCAAGAAAAAGCTGTTAACAACTTCAGGTCATATATCACTTCCGGTTAGCCTGTTTTAACCAAAATCTGCTATTTTATTCCAATTGATATAAAAGTCTTATATACCAAATTTGAAACGTTTTGGATTAAGTATATTTTAATATGGTTTTTCATTAAAATCTATTATAGGCTTCAGATAAAGTACCATTTCTGGAAATTATGTAATGACCAAAAAGGGAGGTGCACAACTAGATGTTATAGAAGTCCTAAATACAAAATTTCAACTTTCTACGGCTTTCCGTTTTTGAGTTATGCGAGATACGTACGTACGTACAAACGTCACGACGAAATTAGTCAGAATGGATTCAGGGATGGTCAAAATGGATATTTCCGTTGAAATCTCAAAACCGAAATTTTTCGCGATTACAATACTTCCTTTACTTCGTACAAGGAAGTAAAAATTAATGAAATAATCGATAAAATACCGTATGAAAAAATTACCATATGTTTGTGGTGATTTTTAAACCAAGTATTAGAATGCAACAATTTAGGAAATCTGTTCGCCTGCAAAAAATACTTCAACAACTTTAAAAATATTTTCAAAGTAACTTACTTGCGCAACGACATTCACGCACATTGTTGTAATACAAATAAAATCTATTACATTCATCATAAGCCAAGCTAATTTAGCAAATACATTTAGCTTTGTTTTAGAGTTTTGGAAAATTATTCCGATAAATAATCCAGTGCAGACATATATAACAGTTGTAATTGATCCTATGACTTTCAATAAAATAATTCCATTGTATGTGTTATTAATATATTTTGTTAAATTTAATAGATCGGAATGTATTCGACAAAGTTTTTTTAAAATATTTTTTTCTTCTACGGAATTTAATTCTCTATTGAACATTGTGGTTACTTTTAAATTAATTTTTGAATATCTATCTCTTATAATTAATAAATACAACATAAATTCAAAATATGATAAAAAAGAAAACCAGAATATATAGTAATTCACAAAAATATGTCCTGTAATACTAAATGTTAATTTATCCATCAAAAGATATTGAATATACAATGATAGAAATAATACTGTTATAGATGTGCTTGAAATTTTGATAAATATACTTATTCTCAATTTTTTATATCCAATTTTAATACCAATATCAATACATTGTAAATCTATTTAATTAATTGATTTAAGAATACGATATACTCTTTTTTTATTTTTTAAACTATAACAAAATGTACCGAATATATAAACTGAATTGATACAAACATAGCAACTGAAAAAAAGGTTTCAACCAAAGAAACTGAGTCTGTCACTTTGAATTGTTGTTCATTTATATAATATATACTACACCATATAAGTCGTAGTAATGTAAAAAAATAATCACTTCTAACATTTTCTTTATTTTTATTAACTGCGTAAGGAACATTTCCAAAAATTCTAGAAATTATGTAAAATGAACTAAGTGCGTCAAATATATTGTCACCTGAATTCATTTTAAACGCGTATATTTTAGTAAAATTTATAATAAACATGATAAAAGAAAGTACTGTATTCAATGAAGTTAATTGTAGTTAATATATTGGACTATTTGTAAAAAAAATAAAACTGGGAACATTATGCATATTTTAACAGTAATTTACTTAATGATAATTCTTTTTCAATAATGATTTTATTTATTATAATAAATAAAATTATATATATATATATATATATATATATATATATATATATATATATATATATATATATATATATATATATATAGGGTGTTTCACGAAAACCGACCACCGTCATTATTTTCTTTATTATTATAGTTACAAAAAAATACTATAGAACAAAGTTGTTATTGTAAACAAAAGTTTTCTTTATAAAACAGTTATAAAAATATAGCAATCCATTTAAAATAAGAAAGTTAGGGTCTTCTTCCGATTAAACCGGCAGTGCTATTGTTTTGAAACATGGACGGATCTAGGAAATGTCCAAGGAGGGGGCGAATTAAGAAACTTTTAACTTCGTTCGGATTAAAAGACATAATATGAAAATATGAGAATTTTATAAAATAAAAGCAATATTTCATTAATTTAAGCTTAAAGCAATGAATAAAGACTTCATAAGTTTTCAAAAGAAGGTGCAGAAATACAAAATTAGGTAATCGATTTTTGGTTTATTTCAGCAATGAAATATGATATGTTGACAACAAAAATATAATAATATGTAAATATACTGCATAACAAAGGATAAATTAATACATACAAATCAATTAAATTATAAAATCAGTTCTTTTCTTTTTTGAAGTAGCAAAACGATTAATTACATTTTCAATGTTTATATCTATGTCTTGATGCACATGCATAAGTGCCAGTCCTAATAACCTGTCTTCTGTCATCCTATTTCGCAGCTATGTCTTCAGCCTTCTAAGAGCGGAAAAGATACGTACCTACTGCACTGGCTACGCTAATAATAGGCAACTTTAATAATATTTCAAGTAGTGTATGGCAATTTGGATACACATCAAAGTCAATAGAGGAATATATTTCTACAGCATTTTTTAAATTTATTTCTTTTGAAGGAGATTGAATTAAACGCAGACATTTAGCGCGCCATATAGTTAATTCAGCAGCAAATATTTCCAGTGAATTAACGTTTTGTATATTTAATAAAATAATTATGTATTTTTGCCACAATATTTTGGTAGATGTTTGCAAGTCTTCTCTACTCATTGTTGTTAAATTATGGGGAAGTAAAACACTTAAATGAAATGCATTGAGAGTATCTCAATCGATTATCATAAAATCTAACATAGGAATAAAAATACTTTTTCTGTAGTATTCTTCTGTACTACATGATGTAGGGTAAAGTCGGGAGAGTTGGCCCACCTTTTTTTAAGTGGATATAAACAATACAAAATTAAGTATAGATAAATTATATTTTTTACAAAACATTAGTACCTTGTTAGTACTAGGTAGAAACACACTTCAAACATAAAAAAAACGTCTTACACTCAGAACAATAAACAAAAGTAAAAAAAAATTATTGGCCATCTCTCCCTACATGTGCGGGTAAGATGGTGTATAAAAACACATAACAAAAAATCCATTAGGGGAACATGGCGCATTTTAATTTAAACAGATTTATGCCCAGTTGCACCACGAACACTTAAAATTTAAACTTGGTTTTATAAACAAATTAAAATTTTAAGTGTCAGTGGTGCAACTGGGCATTAAAGAATTATTAATTAAATTTGCTTCCTTCCGCAGCGCAAATACATATTTGGGAAATTTGTACAACCTTCGTGTAGCCATCTTCGACATTCTATCCAATCATCTTTGCTTTTGGTTTCTTCATAAATTTCACCACATCCTACCAATTCGCTGTCCAACAAATTATCACTTTCAAGCAATATTTCCTCTTCATTTCCAGCAATATTTTCATCTTCAGAAGTACTTTCTTTTCTATTTTAATCTTTTTTTACAATTTTTGTTATGGTGTATTTCTTAATCTTCTTTTCTTCATTCTTTTTTATTGCTTCCATTTTCTTTTCTAGTGCTAGTTTGCGTTTCATTATATTTTCCTCTGTCGTTAAAACTGCAGCCAACTGTCTTCCACGTTTTCTTACTGTTTCAACTTTGGATGTTGAAGGAATTGGACTTACAGCATCTAACATTTTTCCTGGTGTATCGTACATTGGAACAGTAAGAAATATCGACAGACGTTAACAAAACTATAAACAGAGAGGGTAAGTTGGCGCACGCCAACTCACCCGAAAGTAGGGGGTAAGATGACGCAGCTAATTACTTTCGTTTATGTTCATTTGAGGCGTTACTTTTAGGTTAGAAATGATATATACACATTTTATAAGTTATCCATTCGGAAAGATTAATTTTTTAAGCATACACAAGAAACCCATGTTTTCACAAAATAAACGATGTGTATTTTCTAGTATATATCAAAACTAATGAACTAAATATACTTCCTTTTATCGCAGAGATCAATCCAGTTATAGACTCAACAGGTCACTGAACACCAGCGGAATAGTTCTAGATGACTGGTGTTCCTTCTATTGGTATAGGGACAAAATAAATTGACTGCGCCGTCTCAACCACCGCGCCATCTAACCCGAGTTTACCCTATAATTATCTCGATGAATTTGTTTTTTAGTTACTCGTGGCAAAACAATAACGATGTTTGCGTTTTTGATTGGACATTTTAGAATGAAGTATACTGAAATGCAATCAAATAAAAATGAAATTAAATTGATTTGTATACCTTACAATTGTCTAAGAAAAATACTTACAAGTATCTTTAGTTAAAATAAGCTATACGAAGTATTCAAATATTTTATTATGTACAACGTATGTAACCTAATTGTACATTACGCATTAATAAAACTGCGACCGACGTACTGACGACTGGCGAGTCTATTCCACGATACGGGGTGCCCAGCATAGTAGTTGTCAACTTGCCCTGAATTATTTCATATCAAGTAACCAAACGACGATATTTACGAGATAATATATTTTTTAAATCATTATTTTATTAAAATTTACCAACCACCAAGGAGGGGGCGATCGCCCCCATCGCCCCCCGCTGGATCCGCCAATGTTTTGAAAATATTTTAGCTGAAACGGGCATGTCGGAAAACCCGTAGATACCAAATTTCGTAAAATAATATAGAATAGTTTTTAAAGTAATGATAGCGGAAGCTCGTCGTGGGATACTCTGTATATACTAGTAATAGTATATTGTGTTATTAGGAGTAAAAGTGATACTTTGTGTGGCGAGCATGGAAGTTTGCCCGACGAGCGAAGCGAGTTGGACAATGGGCTACTATCGTGCCATTTTTTTATTTAATATTTTTGAAGAGACGATAAAAACTTGCTACCCATATTTTTTCTTTTGACAAAATTTTCAATAATTGGCCAGAAAAAAATTAATGAAATTATAATATTTAAATTACCGCCGTGTATGACGTGAAATTACGCCGAACCAATGAATGGCCGTAAGGCAATAACATCGGTACGTCCAATAGCAACGGCATGTGCGGGTAATTTAAACATGACAGATCATCTGTTTGACGTTTGAATAATAGTTTGGAGGTTAATATTTTCGTTTGTCATTTTAATCTTGTACGAGTATAAGATAAGTTAAAATCCTTCAAAATCCTGCTTAATAAAAGAAACAGAAACCACGTAAATTGTAAATAATAAAGAAGAGAGACAGTGACAGAAAATTGAACTAATGTCAAAATCAAATTAAAACTCGTACTCGCTCGCCATCTACAGGTTGCATTCTTAAATATGCATCCCTTTCTCCAGTTCAAAATAATGACGTCAAAGAAGATCTTCTTTCTTAATTTATTAAAAAACATATTTTTTTTAAATAAAATTTATATTTTTACGTACGTTTTCAACTTTAAGTATTTAGTTATAGATATCAGATTTTCAGTACCACGCAAGTAGCCTATTGCATGCGAGGCACACAAAGACACTTTTATTTCGAATGACACATTAATTTTTTTTTCAAACGCACTACTTTTCTTTTTATTTACTAATTGTATGTCGGCGTAGTAATTTCCAGCGGCGTAGGAATGAAACTTCTACCTTGTGAATCAAGTCACAAAAAATGTCATTTCTACGACGTATGAAAAAAATTGTATATTTTAGCTCCATTTTTGCATTTCTGCGAGGTGTGTATGGGTATGACTTATCTTTGTATAAAAGAATAATGAATTACCATATCTTGGTGACAATTTTTAAACCGAGTATCAGAATGCAACAACCTTGGAAATTTGTATGCCTGAAAAAAAAATAGTTATTTACATAAGAGTCAGGAAAATGATACATTATTGACGAGGATGTATTTTACTGCTCCGAGTCAAGTACAGACATTTTAATGACGCAATCGCGTTAGCAGCCGGGATACATAGGCAAACAGGTCGCGACGTGTTTAATTACTTGCGGTCGCCTGAACCTTTTGTGTTCATTCATATTATGCGGTCGAACATTCTAGGGCTTTTCTAGAAGGTAATGGCAGCTGTATAAAAGGGACGTAGCTATGCTCGAGAGTTAGTTCAGTTGAGTCTCTGATCACACAACATTAGTTATGTGATCGGGGGTTGACTTACATAAGGCGAATTTTGGCGACGGAAACAAATGTGTATTTGTGGGAAAAATGGAATAACCGAATTCTGGCGACGAACTCATGACGTCATGAGTTAGTAATCCGTCGGATTCTACGGATGCAGCTAGCGAGCAACTTCCATAGGTCTGCCTTTTTCTTATTACAGATCCCTCTCTCTCCCTCAAGCAGATGTTTATATATGTATACAAAATAGGTTAGGTGAAAATGAATACTAAAATGACTGATACTAATATCGAAAATTATTTCTTCATAGTAATTTTGTATCCAACTGTTTTTCTTTGTTTAAAATAACTATACTTGATACAGCATTAATAAATTGACTCCCACGATTCATTTTATTTTAAATGCTGTCATATATAAACTCTTCATCATCAGAAAATAATACATCAAAAGATAATACCAGAACAGAAGTTATCGAATCCATAACTCATAACTACAAAATTTTCACTTGTTATTAACCTTACTACTGTCGCTCACTCATTTGATGGAACCAAACATGGAATTATTCATTCTGGCGTAACGATGGAATCATGACGTATGCACGGATTCGTGACGTCATTGTTTGGAAACCATTTCCGGGATCCATGGATTTGTGTTTGTCGCCAGAAATCGCCTATAGTCAGCTGAGTTAATTACATAGTTCAGTTCCATTAGTGAAGACGGACAGACACTTACATTAGTGCAGTTAGTTAGTTAGTCAGTTACGTACAGAGTTATAGAGACATTGATATGGAGTGTTAGAGAGTAAAGTGTTAGTGAGGAGCACAGCAGTATCGTAGTGAGCATATGCAGTTCGTGTCGAGTAGGTACTCGGGAAGTTACTGGTATATTGGAATAGCTGGGGATGTGAATACTCGGTAGTGTTGACGAGTATTGGAACGCTATAGTGTACAAGGACAGTAACAGCGAGTCGGGAAGTTACTGGTATACCGGGACAGCTGTTAAAGAGAATACTCGGTAGTGTTGAAGAATATTGGGAAGCTAGATATACGAGGACAGTAACGGCAAGTGGAAGTGAATACTCGGCAGTGGTGTTGAAGAATTGTGGCATACGGACAGTCGGTGATACTGAGGCTGTGGAAGTTAGTCAGAGAATTACATAAATAGATAGATAGTGTTGTGAAAGAGGTGACTTCTGTTCGTGTAGTTGAATATATAGACGCTGTTGAGTCAGTTGAGTATATAGACGCTGTGGAGGTCGGTAGGCGGACAGTTGAACGTGATATAATTATACAGTGATATAAATATCGCGTAAATAGTCTACAGACCGGCAGTCTAAGATTGGAACGCGTAGTAAAATAATTAAAAACGTTACAATATTTTCAAAATATTTTTTAAATAACTTACCTGCTCAACTACTCTCACGCATACTGTTGTAGTAAAAATAAAATCTGTTACACTCATAAATATCCAAATTAATTCAGAAAACAAATCAAAACTCATGTCTGATTTTCCATAAAATGTATCAATGTATAATGCATTACAAACATATAAAGTGGTTGATATTAATGCCACCATTTTTAAGAAAAGAATTCCATTAAATGTATTATTAACGTATTTTGTTAAATTTAATAGATTAGCATGAATTCGACAGAGATTTTTTAAAATATTTTTTTCTTCTGTTAAACTTAATTGTTTTTTAAACATCGCAGATAATTTCGAATTAATTTTGGAATATCTATCTTGTATTATGAATAAATACAGCATAAATTCAAAAAATGATAAAGTGGCAAGCCATGTACTATAGTAAGTCAATAAAGTTTTACCTACAGTTATAAATGTAATTTTATGATTAATTAAATATTGTATATACATAGTGAAAAATAATAATGTTATAGTTGTACTTGATAATATATAAACTATATTTGTTCTTAATTTTTTATTGACAATTTTAATACCAATTTCCAAACATTGCATATCTATATGATGAATTGTTTTCAGAATATGATATACACTATTTTTATTTTTTAAACTATAATAATGTGTACCGTATATGTAAAATACATATGATACAGACATAAAAATTAAGAAAAACAGAGCAACCAATGTAAAGGAGTCTTTGACAGCTACTGATTGTCCTTGTAAAAAATATGTACTGCTCAAAATAACTCTTAGAAACGTAAAAAAATAATCACTTCGAACATTTTGTTTATTTTTATTAACTTCGTAGGGCACATTTCCAGAAAGTCTAGAAATAATGTAAAATGAATTAAGTGCGTCAAAAATATTGTCTCCTGAGTTCATTTTTCTTGAGTATATTATTATAAAATTTGTGATACACTAACAAAATTAAAGAAGGTAATGTAGTCAATCAAATTAAATAGATCAATAAGTAAATTTAAAAAAATGGAATGTAATTTACTTAAAGTCAGTAAGAAAAACAAAATTAAAATAATTACGCATATTTGAGTAGCTTTTATTGTGTTATTATTTTTGTTTTTACATTAAACAAAAAATATAGCAAAACTATTTAATTTACGAAATTTATGTAATAAGATAATTATATTTTTACCTCACGTTACTCTTGGTAAGGGAGGTATTGGGATCGTGCTAAAAATTGCATATCGCAATTTTGGTAAATGACCACGTTTTAAGGTCCCTAGAATCCAATTTTAACATTTTCACGATGATGTCTGTATATATATATATATATATATATATATATATATATATATATATATATATATATATATATATATATATATATATGTGTGTGTGTGTGTGTGTGTGTGTGTGCGTGTGTGTGTGTGTGTGTGTGTATGTGAGTGGATCCTCCACTCTAACTCAAATATTATCAGTCAGAAAATTTAGAAACCATGTATTTCGACCTTTTTCTATTATGGAAAGAGATTTTAGTGTAAATCGGATAACCGGAAATGGCACTTTACTTGATACTCAAAATAGTTTTTCTTCGAAAAATACCTTAAAATGTTATTTTTTCGAGATTAATGTTATTATAAAAATTAAAGATTATTAAATTTTCTAAAGATTTGCGTTAATACTTTTTCTACATATTTTATCGATACATTTATAAAATTATCTATAATTTACCGGAGCGTACACTTTAAACAAACAAAACTCCTTGGTTACGCAGTTATTCAAATGTATGTAACTGACAGATAAATGTCACTGTCAAAGGACTAATCATTTCAAAATAATATTAGTAACGTTTTAAAAAGAAAAAAGTAAATAGAACAATAGAAAAGGAATTCAATACAGTTTCCAGCATAAATAAATATGTAGGTATGTATTTAGATTAATAAAAAATAACGATTCACAAAAATGTTTAAGCTAATCCTCATTTTTGGATTAGTGAATTCTATTCTATCCCGGTATTTAAAATTTAATCTTCATTTTCTTATAGCGCCGGTGGCTAAATGGTTAGAGCAACGCCTTATGTCATCAGTGCCCTCGGGGCTCTGGGTTCGAATCCCACTAAGGCATGGATGTGGGTGAATGTGAACCCACTCAGTAATTGGGATTTAATACTGTTGAGGGGTTTAAGAAAAAGGTAGTTACTTGGATTAGATTAGACTATATTTTAGGAAATAAACTGTCAAAATTAGAGTAAAATTAATTAGTAATATTATGTTTGATCCCGACTGATGCCAAAGATTATTTCAAGTTTTAATTGGCACAAAAGTGACCTCTGTGGTGTATTCTTCACGCCAGCAATGGGTGCTGGTGCCCACACGATATGTCATCATTATTACCGATATCTGCGTACAAAGCAGATTAGCATACCCAGCAATGGGTAATAATATGTCTTGATGGTATATTTATTTATTATTTATTGTATAGGTTTTGATGCAGATATTCTATTAAATGAAATACTTATTATATTCGTATCTATAGTTGAATGCTAAATTATTTTTAAAAATGCATAATTTATTTTAAAAACACATAAAAGTACATAATATTTTAACATTAATTTAATTGTAAACCTATATATTCATTTAATATTGGCATTTAGATACGAAATAATTATTGCTAATATAGAAGATACTCCTCCTACAATCTTCAAATTGAAAATTAATTTATTATTTTATATTTAAAATTAAATATCATACCCCATATAACATATTATAATTCATTTCGAACATATTACAAACAGTTAAAGTAAATTTACTGTGGTACATCTGTAATGAAAATGTTTCAATCTGAAACAAAATTTGTTATACCTTGCATTGTAATTTTTTTTTAAAACATACCGTATGTCTTTGACGACTTTTGAAGTTTGTATCTGAATGTAGCAATATTAGAAATTCATAGGCCTAAATAACAAAATAAATTAATAACCTATTAAAAGATAATGTTATTATTAATAATAAATAAAACAAACTATTTATCTATTTTATTTCTATTTATTTTTTTGCTTCCCGCTACGTAAGGGAGGTATAGTGATCGTGCAAAAAATCGCATATCGAGATTTTGGTAAATGACCACGTTTTAAGGTCCCTAGAATCCAATTTTAACATTTTCACGATGATGTCTGTGTGCATGTATGTATGGATCCTCCACTCTAACTGAAATACTATCATTCATTTTGAAACCTGGTATTTCTACATTATATTCTAATATGAGAAGAGCTCATTAGATTTTGTAGTAAATCGGATAACCGGAAATGGCACTTTACTAGAAGCTCAAAATAGTTTTACTTCGAAAAATACCTTTAAATGTTATTTTAAAACTGTTAAAATCTTCAAATTAGGGTACTTCCGGTCGACCAATTATAACCAAAATCTAATCAGCTCTTCATATGGATCTAAAGAAAAGGAATACGCAAAAATTATAATTTTTGGATAGGTGGTATTGGAGTTATACGATCCAAAAAAAATCGTCACACATACATACATACATTCATCCATCCATACATACATACATACAGACAGACAGACAGACAGACAGACATCATCGTAAAAATAGTAAAATCGTATTCTAGGGCCCTTAAAACGTGCTTATTCATTATAAATCCACCATCGAATTTTTTGACCAGACCAATATTTTCCTTACCTAAAAGTTAAAAAGTAAATACAACAATATGAAAGGAATTTACTACAGTTTCCAGCATAAGTAAATATGTAGGTATGTATTTCTATTAATTAGTGAATTCTATTCTATCCCGGTATTTAAAATTTAATCTTCATTTTATTATCAAAAAAGATAGTTACTTGGATTAGATTAGACTATATTTTAAAAAATAAACTGCCAAAATTACAGTAAAATTCGCTAATCCAAAAATAAGGATTAGCTTAATCTGTTTTGTAACTCGGGCTGTAAATGACGGATGTATTGTGTTGGCCACACCAAATTGTTTCCAATAAAATTACAAATGAATGTATGTTTTAATTATTATAATAAAATTGACTTACATTTTTCGTAGTAGTGCTACAAAAATAAGCAATTGATAATAAATCAATAATATCGACAGAGATCCATACCAAATAATAAGCGGTATCATCAAATGTTTTTTCAAAAAATAGATTGATAGATACTACTGTAACTCCAAATGCCAAAGATGAATATGAAAAATATATTTTCCCTAATATTAATGGATTAAAAGTATGATTAATGAATTTTACTAAATTTACTAAAGAATCGTGAAGTAAGCATAAATTTATTAATATATTTTTTTGGTGTGTATGATTTTTTGAAGTGAATATGTCACATAGTTTTTCATTTAATAATTGAAATCTGGTACTAATTATATGTAAAAATAATATAAATTCAATGAAAGATAATACTAACATTGCATATTTTATGCATTCCAATAATATTATAAATTTAGATGCCGGGTATAAAGTTGTCGCATGAGTAGCGAAAGAAATACTTATTGTATAACATATAATAATCATCATAAATATAGTATTATAAATTTTTAAAATTCTATAGTTTATTTTAATATTCAAATTTTGCATTTTATTATCAATTTGATGCAAAGTATTCAATATATAAATTATTTTATATCTTTGTCGTATACTGAAATAAAATATAGTAACTATCATATACACCATAGCGATAGTAAGAGCTACATCGAAACCAGCAACGACTAATGAAATGGAGTCTTTTATAGAACGGATATCTGATTCATAAAAATATACTATAACAAGAACAATTCGTATAATTGTTAAAATATAATCTGGTGTAATATTTTGACTGTTTAATGAAACTTTATATGGAACATTTCCACATATTCTTGATAGTATGTAAAATGGAGATAAAGCTTCGAATATATTGTTAGCATTCAAATACATTGCTACGAGAAAACTAAACAATATAACTGGTAATATTGGAAAAATAAGTCAAATGAATGTTTCCTTCAAATTAATTGGTTTTTATTGATTTCTCAAATGCACATAAGCTCATTATTGTATGTATAAGTAATATTTCTAGATACATATCTCATTTTATACAGTGTGTTGATCGCGTCAAAATATAGTTGGACCTCTTTAATTGGAAACTGTGACATCTTGTTTTCTTTTTCATTATTGTTTTTAATTCAAACACAACGGTCCTTTTCAATTTAAAGAGATAGAAGATATGCGCAATGGAGATCTGCGCATAGTAAGAACAATTGAAATCTATGACGTTTGTTTCAAAAAAATGTACACGTAAAATGTGACAAAAGTCTTTGACAACTTTAAAAAACATCCCGAAAGAAGTTACAAAAGCTTTTATTGGAGTTAAATGTCTAACGATATAAATTTTCACCGAGAATACATGTATTTTAATCACTGCAATATTTTTGACGTTTCGTTTGACAGCCCAACTGGCAGTTGTTCGCGCCATTTTCTTACTATATGTAGCGATAGAAAGAGATAGCCGTTAAATTGAAAAGGTCCATTTTCAGTACAGATATTTATATATAGAATCATAGAAATACTATTTCTTATAACTATAAGTATTTATGAATGTTGCTATGATAACTAGAGCTTCTGATATACCAGATATTGCCTAAAATATTGATGGTCATAAAATAATATAAAAACCTATTTAAAACAGTGATACCGTATACAGTAACGGGTAATCCACAGATACCAAATGCCAAGCAGTAATCTTAAATTTACTGTGATACATTTGTAATGAATGCATTGCAATCTGAAATTAATAAATAAAATTATTATATCACATTTTTAACTCCCGATACCCTTAATATGTAAGGTATAGGGATTGTGCTAAAAATCGCATATCGAGATTTTGGTAAATGACCACGTTTTATAGTCCCTAGAATCCAAATTTGTATATATATATATATGTGTGTGTGCGTGTGTGTGTGTGTGTGTGTGTGTGTGTGTGTGTGTGTGTGTGTGTGTGTGTGTGTGTGTGCGTGTGTGTGTGTATGTGTGGATCCGCGACTGTAACTCAAATTCTAGCATTCAGAAAAAAAAATTGTGATGGAAAGAGCCCATTAGATTTTGATGAAAATCGGATAACCGGAAATGGCACTTTACTAGAAGCTCAAAATAGTTTTCTTCGTAAAAGACCTTTCAATGTTATTTTTTCAAGATTATTGTTATTATAAATTTATAAAATTATCTATAATTTAAATCCCAGAGCCTAAGCTTTAAACAAACAAAACGCAGTTATTCAAATGTATGTAACTGACAGATAAATGTCTCTATCAGAGAACTAATCATTTCAAAATAATATTAGTAACGTTTTAAAAAAAGTAAATAGAACAATAGAAAAGAAATTCAATACAGTTTCCAGCATAAGTAAATATGTAGGTATGTATTTAGATGAATAAAAATTAACGATTCTCAAAAATGTTTAAGCTAATCCTCATTTTTGGATTAATGAATTCTATTCTATCCCGGTAATTAAAATTTAATCTTCATTTTATTATAGCTCTGGTGGTTCAATGATTAGAGCAACGCCTCATAAGACATGAGTACGCTCGAGACTCTGGGTTCGAATCCCACTAAGGCATGGATGTGGGTGAATGTGAACCCATTCTGTAATTGGGATTTAATCCTGTTGAGGGGTTTAAAAAAAGGTAGTTACTTGGATTAGATTAGACTACATTTTATATTTTAAGAAATAAACTTATAAAATTAGAGTAAAATTTGCTAATCCATAATTCGAAAAATAAGTATTAACTTAATCTTTTTTGTAACTCGGGCTGTAAATGGCGGGAGGTATTGTGTTGACCACACCAGATTTTTTTTAATTGAAACAGATGCACTAATATACAAAATCATAAATTCTGCGTTGCAAATTATGTTTTTAACAAATTTGTATTGGGTACAATTAAAGTTTGTATCATTTTGAAACAATCTTTCTAGTGAGTGCAGTAGAATGACGTCAGCATTTGACATTATTATGGTGAAACACCGCTAGATGGCGAAACACTTACATGAATATTAATTTTAAAACTTTACAATTACAAAAATATTGTACCCTTCCAGAAATTCTTAGAAACGCCAACATGACAATCAAAAAAATTGTTTCATCTGTTACCATCTAGTTTTGTTACCAGTACTATTGCTTAAGCCTACGTCATTGTCATTATAAAATGATAATAGTTCATGGATCATTATTTTTAAAATAAAATTCAGAGAAATGGGTCATTGTATGAACAAACAAAAAATGTATTTTTTATTATTATTTTATAAAGAAGTCTGCAAATTAAAAATAAGAAATACATATACCCAATATTACCTTGTCTCGAATATGTTTCTTTATTTTCATATTATCATGCAGAAAATATGGGAACTTGTTCGCCTAAAAAAAATAGATAAACTATTTTGTTGTATAATTTTTTTATATCATACCTTCGCTACAATTTTTTCACATACAAAAATAATTGAAGTAATATTAATTACCGATAATAATATCCATATTATTTCTATGTTTTTATCAATTAATTTTGTTTTATAAATACAATCAACAAGTATATTCATAGATACATTTACCAATGACAAAAAAGAAAATAATAATTTTATTAACAGTAGAAATGAATATGAGTGGTTTATATATTTTGTTAAATCAACCAATGACAAATGAATTTTGCATAAAATTTTCATTGTTTCGCCATTTTCAGTTATAGTTTTACATTTGTTATTTATAAATTCAAATCTTTTATTAATTAAATCAAAATAAGTTATGAATTGAAATAATGACAGTTCATTTACTGTAAATATATGCATATTATGAATGCATATAAAAACATAGTAAAATAAAAAATTTTCAACCATCAAATAGTACAAAATAACCATTGTAATATTATAAGTTACAAGAAACAATAATAAATTCTGAAAAACATCAAATTTCGTTTTTCGATAATCAATATCAATATCAACACTTTGCAATTGTTTATCAATCGATTGTATTTTGTTTAGAATAAAAAATATTTTTTGTTTATTCAGATGTCCATAAACAAAAGAATAACTAACTGTCACAAATGTCAAAATTATTAAAACATTCATTAAATGTCTGTCAATATTAACTACAGCTGAAAATTGAGAATTTAAATTTATTTGTGTTAAAACAAATAAAAAAAGAACTAATCGAATAATAGTAAGAATATAATCGTGTTTTGGACAGTCATTGCCTTTTTTAATGGCGTATGGTAAAATACCAAAAATTCTTAATGTTTTATGAAATGGATCAAGAGCTTCAAAAATGTTGCTAGCTACAAACTTCATTTTGTACTACGCATAACAATGAACCTAATTTTCGTAGAAAATTACTTACTATATTACTTTACTCTATTATTAATGATTGAGATGTGAAAGATATTGTACTTAATGAGTTTCTGTGTTCATTCATTTAAAATAAAATAAATATAGGTCGGTACTTAGGTAGCTAAAAATAAATACCCAATATTTAAAAAAATATATATTTAAAATCTTCACAAAAAAATTAAATAGATGTTTCACGGTGCCTTAGCTAAGTTCATACCATAAATTTAGATTTATATAAAATAAAAGTTCAACACATGGGCGCCCGCAGACTTTTTTACAGGGTGGGTCGATATTTTTGTTGTAAGAATAAAATGCGCCGCAGGCGAATTTTTAATAATTTTCAAGGTCAAACGTGTTTTAATGCAAAGTAAGTTATATAGAGTTCTTTACAATGAAGCAAATTTAACAAATTCTTAAAAAATTATAATCAATATTTTATGACGAAAATGCGTATGTACGCTCTAAAAGCGTAGAATTGCCCCTTCTACTAGGCTTTATGATGCGAGATGCGAGCATAAGCAATAACTACAGAAACAGACAATCTGAAAATACAATGTTGCATTAAATTAAAATATTATATTACTGAGTAACAATATAATTATTCTATTGAACTGCTCAAAATAAAATGTATAATTAAATGTTAATTAAATCGCGCTCCTCACAAAATACGGACCCTAATCATACGTAGGTACTTTTAATATAAATAAATATGCAATGTCTATTCATTATTTACTTTACTATTTCTTTATTTCTATATAACAGTAATATCGATAATTGTGAAAGTTTTGAGAAGAACGTGATCATAAAATGACTCGTAAAATGATTAGAATAAACTACGGCATATTAAAGAAAATACAACACCGAAGATAATGTAATATAATGTAAAAATAATTCCAATACTTCGTACTTAGTAATAGATAAAATATAAGAAAATATTACCAATAATTATTAAAAAATACAATAATACATTAAAATGAAAAAATAAAATTATAATTTTATTTTTAAAAATGGATACAGTCCATAAATGAAAGGGGGGTCAGTCGACCCTTTCGACCCCCTCTGTGGGCGCCTATGGTTTAACATCAAAATTAATACATGTTTATATTAAAATCTATTCTTATTTGGATTCATCTGTACAAATTGTATTAATATTGTTATATATGTCGCTAAAGCAGCTATTACCTAAAATATTTCACAAGAACATTATTATGATCTATAAAAATAAAATTGTACAAAATTTAAACACATACTGTATGCAGTAAAGTGTTGTCCAAAGGAAAAAATCCACAAGCCGTAAAACGCAGTCTGCCATGTAACATTTGTAAAGATATACTTTGAAACTAAAACAATACAAGAAAAATCAACTCATATACTGTAATGATATCATTTTTACCTCTCGCTAAGAGAGGTATTGTATTCATGCTAAAAATCGCATATCCAGAAGCACGTTTTAAGGACCATAGAATGCGATTATAACATTTTTACGATGATGTCCGTATGTGTGTGTGTGGATGTTGGATTCACGATAATTCAAATACTATAAGACTTAAGACATTTTTAACTACGGATTTGGTAACAATTGGACAACCGGAAGTAGTAGTTACAAGAAAAAAATCATCTAAATATTATTTATCGAAAATTTATGTAAATACTTATATCAAAGAACGTTAAATTCTTTATTCGATAAATACAAATTCATTATTATATCTTCTATAGATTAATAGATAGAATAATTTGATGTAAAAATTCTCAAATCAAACTACTTCAAGGCAAGAAATTCAAATGTTTGTAATTCACACATAAATGTCACTGTCAAAAATATTTGTATGCCACTGTCAAAAATATTTGTACATCATTATGAAGATTATGAAAATAAATAAAAAGTCAACAACGGAAAAGAATATACCTAAAAAAGAATATAAAAGGAATTTGCGAAAAAATGACGAATAAAAGAAAAAGAAAAGAAAAGTAGAAAAAAAATTCAGGATATTGAATATAAAGAAAATGTATGTATTGTACATAATTTATATTAAAATAATTATTTTGTAGTGAGACATGAATATATGTATTTGTGTTTAAAAATATTTTTCGTTTTATGCGTACAACCAAGTAAAATATCTGGCGAGAGGTTGTGTGCTGGCCACATCAGATTTTTTACTGTTTAACTTCGTTATAAAACTTAATTACAAAAATGCATTTTAATTCCATTAATTCAATTATATTTTTACCTCCCGCTACCCTTGGTAAGGGAGGTAAAGGGATCGTGCTAAAAGTCGCATATCAAGATTTTGATAAATGTCCACGTTTTAAGGTCCCTAGAATCCAATTTTAACATTTTCACGATGATGTCTGTGTGTATATATATATATATATATATATATATATATATATATATATATATATATATATATATATATATAACTATTTGAATGACACTATTTAAATTTAAAATTACGTTTTAATGTTGAAATTATTGAAATCATCATTTTAAATTAAATAAGTTTTATTTAATTATTATTACAAAATCTATTTGTTAAGCCATGAATTTTTAACAAGTGGGCCAATAGTTCTGGGACGGGATCGTAAGTGTCATATATACATTTTGCGCATTCTCAGTTGAACACTATAAAACTCCATCTACGTATGCGTCTAAAATGGCGCCATATTCAAATAGTTTTCTTATAAATTGCCGTCATATGTATCGATATAATGAATTAAAGATAAAGTAACGTATACTGTACCTCAGGTAAATAATTTGTAATGAGACTTTTGTCCGAATACAAATTCCAAAATTCGTGAATTATGAGCCCAGCTTTTTGAGACTAAAACAAAATTTATTAACACTAAAAGCATAAAAAAGTATCTACACCATCGAGCTATAATGTTCTGTATCAAAATATATTACAAAGAAATCAAATTAAAAAATAAAAAGTACATTATTATTTCTATAAACTATGACTTACTGCAATTTGAAGAGACCTGAAGTACCAGCAAATCAAAATAATAAAAACAAAAAAAATTATGGTCCAAAAGGCAGCCATTATAATTATTGTCAATTCATTGTGTTCTATACTACTATTGAGATTAAAATAAGTTAGTTTCTTTACTGTGGGACTAACTCCTAACATCAAAAGAGTAAAATATAATGCCATTTGTTCTAATAACTTTAGTGTAAACATATCACATATGTTTCTCGAAATGTCACACGTTTCTTGATGACGTTCGACAAGAGATAATAAATTTTGAATCATATATTTTTGTGGTTTTCTTGAATTAGTCAAAAGTTGAAGTTGCTTGTTTATATCATTGAATTCGTTTTTTATTTCTGTCAAAATGCAATTTTGATAAATGGTTACAATATAATTTGCAAAAGTAATCATAGTTAAAAAAATTGTCCAGAAAGTTGGAGCCACTGTGAATATCAAGTTCAGTAAGCCCCATATAACATAACCTAATAAAAGTATAGTTAATTGTATACATAATGTAAATCGTTTTTCATTATAATTTATACAATACGTTATTTTTTTATTTAATCTAAACAATATTTTTTTAAATTCACTTCGTTTTATGATATTAAATATTAAACTCAAAATAAAATCAAATATACCAACATACATTAATGCAATCATTTCTTTATTATGATTGAAAACATAAAGTTGCTCAATATTAATCAAATAAAACCAAATATTGTACAAACAATATGTCATACATGTTAAATAAGGTATACTTAAACCAAATTCATAAATAAATTTTAAGAATATATTATCACTTTCATGAAAACTAATAAAAGATATACCCAATATTTGGGAAATATAATTTATCGGCGTTAAATAATATAACAAGTCTTTAGACATATTTACTGCATTCATACGATTGTTACAAGATGAAGTAACAGTCAATAACTACAAGAAAATTAATTTTTGTTGTTAATATTAACGCGACAATTTCAATTAAGGGTAATTATTAATGCAATATCCATATTAAATTGTGTTATCATATGTTACAAATTAATTTAATTAAATTAATATACTATAAAATATTATTATCCATTTATTTTTTGTCCTTGAAAACTATTTTATTTGTTCTTATTTCTCTAAGAAAAATTATTAAAATTAACACCATTTTCAGTCCGAAGCCAAATTCAGAAATATATTGCAATAAAACACTCTCAAATTGATAAAAAGATATATTACATTATGATTAGGGATCGACCGATACCGATATCGGTATCGGTATATCGGCCATATCGGTCTTCTTGGCCGATATCGGTATCGGCCGATATGTAAACCACGATATCGGCCTATATCGGTATCGGCCTAAAAAAATATAAATTGCTTAATATTTCAGTTGCTAAGGATTTTTTAAAGGAAATTAAAACAGAAATACTAAATAAAAAACAAATCAAATTTATTCTTATTCAAAATTTAGCAAAAAAGTAATTAAAAATGTAGAAGTAAAGTTACACACTTAGTTAAACGAATTAATATTTAAAGTTAAGTTTTGGCAAGTTGTAATGTAACAAAATTAAGCTTTCTGCTCTTTCCGGAGTTAAACGATTTCTTGTGCTTTCATAAACATTTCCAGCTGAAGAAAATAGCTGTTCACTAGCAACACTACTTGGCGGTGGTGCTAAATATATTATTGCAACTTTGTACATCAATGGAAAATAGTATTTTGTGTTACCAGGAGTAAAAGTGATACTTTATGTGGCGAGCATGGAAGTTTGCACGACGAGAGAAGCGAGTCGGACAATTACATGCGAGGCACACAAAGACACTTTTATTCCGAATGACACATTAATTTCTTTTCAAACGCACTACTTTTCTTTTATTCGCTAATTCTATGTAGTTTCTATGGATATTTATTTATTTTATTTCTACGCCGCCGGCGTAGAAATTAGCTATTTCTACTCCGCCGGCGTAGAAATTAGCTATTTCTACTCCGCCGGCGTAGAAATTTCCAATGGCGTAGAAATAAAGCTTTTACCTTGTGAATTAAGTCATAAAAATGCCATTTCTACGACGTTTGAAAAAAAATGTCTTTTTTTGCATTTGCTCTGCATTTTTTTGTGATTTATTTATGGTTAATGCGTGTAACGGTAACAGTATATCATTATAAATAACTTTTACTTCATTTATACAGCAAAAAATTTACGACAAAATTTTATGGCCGATATATCGGTATCGGCCGATATCGGATATGAGTATATCGGTATCGGCCACAAAAAAATCATATCGGTCGATCCCTAATTATGATACTCCCATAATTTGGTCAAAATAGTTTATATTGTAACATGGGACGCCCACCGTCGCCGCCACTGTAAGCGAGTGTCTATTTATACCGGTGACGTAATCGCGCTAGTACCCGGCCGATGTAAACAGACTGGCCTCGACGTGTATAATTACTTCCGGTCGCCTGAACCTTTTGTGTTTATTGTTATTACGTGTTCGAATATTCTAGACTGTTCTAGAAAATAATGGCAGCTGTATATAAGGGACGTAGCTATTCTCAGAGACAGTTAGTTCAGCTGAGTCCCTGGGGGGTTGACTTACATAGTGCAATTCTGTTAGTGAAGACGGACAGACACTTACATACACAGTTAGTTAGTTACATGGAGAGACATAGAGATGTTCATATAGAGTGTTAGTGAGTTTGAGAAGCACAGCAGTATCGTGGTGAGCGTATGCAGTTGGTGTCGAGTAGGTACTCGGGAAGTTACTGGTATATTGGGATAGCTGTTGATGTAAATACTCGGTAGTGTTGACGAGTATTGGGAAGCTATAGTGTGCAAGAACAGTAACGGCGAGTCGGAAAGTTACTGGTATACCGGAATAGCTGTTAAAGAGAATACTCGGTAGTGTTGAAGAGTATTGGGAAGCTAGGTATATGGGGACAGTAACGGCAAGTGGAAGCTAATACCCGGCATTCGTGTTGAAGAATTGTGGCATACGGAAAGTCGGTGATACTGAGGCTGCTGTGGAAGAGAGAGAGTTAAATAAATAGACAGACAGTGAAGTGAAAGGTGTGACTTCTGTCCGAGCAGTTGAATATACAGACGCTGTTGAGTCAGTTGAGTATATAGATGCTGTGGAGGTCGGTAGGCGGACAGTTGAACATGATATAAGTATATAGTGATATAAATATAGTGATATAAATATCACGTAAACAATCTACAAGAGTCTGCAACAGACCGGCAGTCTAAGATTGGAACGCGTAGTGAAATAAATAATTTGTAATATCGTGGAAATAAATAGTAGTGTTAATTGGTTAAATAAATAGTGTTAGTGTTATATAGTTAATTATATTTTTAATCTTAATTAGTTTTTAATAATTGTTTAATATAATTAATAGTAACTTTATAGTTTAAAAAACACTTAATTTTAATTAGTAATAATTGTCTGATATTTACACTTCACCCAAATACATAAAAACGTTACAATATACATATTTTATAAATATATAATTAGATGCTTACATAATTTAGTGTATTACACTGGGATGGGAATTGATTGTTATGACTTTGGTATTATCTTCAAATGCTACAAATTGTATCAATAGTGTAATATATGTCGCCAATGCTCCAATCATCTGAAACATAAAAAATGTAATTCATTATCATTGTTAATTCAATAATGTTTTTTTAAAATATTAATTTATTTTCATGTTTTATTTAAAGTACTGAAAATGCGTATCGAATCGAATATCGGTAAATGTATATCTAATAGTAGCATTAAACCATGGTAATTGCGTAGGCTTCCACAGTCTGAGTCATGAGAAATATTCGTTTTCCGGGAATGGACTGTGTCATATTTTGAGTCAGAGCTCAACGTTTCGCCCGCAGTCGTATGGGGCATCTTCAAGAGCCGGTAAATATAAAAAAACAAAATGTGACGGCTTCAGTCTCGGTCCAAATTAACATTTTTTGTTAGTAAAAACGTAAAATCAAAACAAAATTGTCTTGAATCGTTAAATTAATCAGTTGAACTATTGTTTCTTATAATATTCATATTTGGAATCAACAAAATATGATCAAAAACTTATTGGAAAATTTTCTGACAGCTAAAATTATAGTGTTGTGTAGTGACATGTGACATATGAGCTTGGAAGAATGAAATGATGGGGCAGTGGAGAAGCGGTCAAGCAGAAGCGATATTGTCGCGACCCTGAAAAAATTCTGCAACTACAGACTACAGTATAATTCCAGCAAGTGATGGAGTGGCAGATGCATTATAGAAAAATCAGTGATGTATTTATATTATACACATTCTGTTACTTTTCTATCACTGTGTATACTATGTAGTTTGACTCGAATAAATAAACAATAAGAGCAAGGGGGATAGTACTGTCTTAAACAAGGTTACCCGACGTGTCAACCACGCTAGAGTCCGAGTTTAAGCAACAAGAGGGGGAGACTCAGTTTACACGTCGTGTAACCTTGTAAACTGAGTCTCCCCCTCTTGTTGCTTAAACTCGGCCTCTAGCGTGGTTGACACGTCGGGTAACCTTGTTTAAGACAGTACTATCCCCCTTGCTCCTGAAGATGCCCCATACGACTGCGGGCAAAACGTTGAGCTCTGACTCAAAATATGACACAGTCCATTCCCAGAAAACGAATATTTCTCTTAAACCATGGTTTTCAAATAAAACGACTTTACATAATAATACTTTATTTTTCGTGATGTACAGTAATACATATGAAAATTGTCATAGAAATGCAAGTAAATATTATATTAGGTCACATTGATAAATATTCGTCCAAGCTATAAAAGCATTTATAACTTGATATTAAAATTTGAATCAAATTTATCTTTATTTTTGAATACATAGATCCCAATTTCAAGAATATATATGGATACTATTGTCAATATTTTATATTTTTTGAAATAAGGCATGCAAGATTCATAATTCGGGATAACCGCAATGCTTCCAATTATTCGTTTTTGATTAATGAAAACTGTATTACTATACGAGGATGAACCCCACACACATATACCGTAACGTGGATTGGACTCTACTACAGAATGGTAAAAAATTAAAAGTTGATGAAGATTTAATTTAGTTTTTAAATGTCTTATTTGATAGCAAGAGCTATTTTATTTCTTACTTATGTATTCACAATGGCATTTGCTATTTGAATTTTTATCTATCATCATTCCAAGAATTTTAGTTTCATTTACAGAGCAAATATTATTATTTTGTATATGTAAATCTATATCATTTGTATTTTTGTTTCTAAACTGTACAATATTTGTCTTAGAATAGTTTAAGAAAAGATAATTATTTGTGCACCAATTAGAGAGTAAAGAGAAGGTGGTATATATATGTGACAACTGATCATCTGTGCTAGATATGAGTAAAGTTGCGTCATCCGCGTACATTATAGTCGAACTTATATCTTTTAATTCTTCAAATAAGTCATTAACTTAGATGCAAAATAGAATGGGTGCAAGAATTGTGCCCTGTGGTGTACCTATATTTGACGACAATACAACATAGTGTACTAATACTCTGTCAATATGACCCATCCCATATAACTATGGTGACCATAATTTTCTGAGGAAAAAAAGGACACTGGAAATTATAACTCAATATTAACTATTTATTATTTTTAATTACTTTTTTATATTTTCATATAATTACTTGTTGTGGAAGTAGGTAGCTTTTGGATTCCATTTTAAAAATTGAAACATTTTATTACAAGTTTCATCGAAATTCATGTACACATGCAATACAGCTTGTAACGTGGGAAGAGCTAGTGTGTTTTTCAGAATTCCAGTATTTATATATATTTGAAAGTAATGGCTCAGTAGATGCGCTTGTTCCTGACAACACAATTTATTAATATTTGAATAGAAAGTATGCAAAATATAATAATCAGGCAGAGAACAAATTCACATATCATTTTCAAATTTCTTGAGCTGGGATAAGGAATAGCTGTTAAATACTTTAAAAAATTCCAGCCACCGATTTTCAGTGGACGTTTTTTGAGAATTCCAATATGTATTTTTTTCATTTGTTGCAAAGATTTTCAATTCATCAAAACAAGCATTTTCCTTCATTTCATCATGCCTCACATGATAGGAGAATTTCATTCCACATGACTTCTTTTCATAAACCTATCCATTGAAACAATTTTAATTCATATAGATTTGTTGTCCAATTTTGCAGGTAATTTACACAATTTGAATAGAATTCCCTTACAGTGTTTGAAAATTCTTGACGATAATTTACTTTATTGTCCATATTTTCAAATTTACTAATTCTCTGACTTTAACTGGCAGGAATAATCCATTTAAGCGGTTTTCTAGTTTTTCCTTTAGACTAAAGTATTCCACAGCGGCTTCAGTTGCGCGTACTTCATTGCCTTCAACATTCAAAATAGCTTGATGAAATAGTGAAGACACATTGTGAATAAACCACATCCATATTACTCCAAGAGAATTTTCAAAGAACTGTTTCAAAATTGAAGGGCAGTTTTCCAAAGATAGAAAATATGACAGCAGTGGTTTGTACTACTGACCACTGCGCATGGACGTCTTAGCTGAAAGGTGATATGTGCTGTGTGGCGGCGATCTAAAGCAACTTTGGCGCCACACGACAAGCGTTGTCCTATAACTTTTAAAAGTAGTACATTTAAACGTACTTTACATCGTCTTAAGGACAGGAGGACTTTATTTCTAAAGAAAGTACTGTCCTACTTAAATAAGTACATATGGTCACCATACATATAACAGCAAATACTCAGTAGGTATACAAGTTTGGACACGACAGTAGACGACGTTAAAATAAAATTGGCATTACTGCTGAATAACAGTGTTAGTGGAGTTATATTTCATTAGATTTTAAGCAGAAATACTTATAAAATATTATATCATTTATTTGTAAAAATACTTACGGTAGTTATTAAAGTATTATCTAAAGGAAATAGACCGCATGCTGTAAATTTTAATCTACCATGTAACATTTGGAGCGAAGTATTCTGAAACTAACATTTAAATTAACATTACATGTTAAAATATTAACAGCAAAAACAATATGGGAAGAGTTTATTAAGTTTTGGTAACAATTAACAACCGGAAGTAGTAGTTACAAGAAAAAAATCATCTAAATATTATTTATCGAAAATTTATGTAAATACTTATATTAAAGAACGTTAAATTCTTTATTCGATAAATATAAATTCATTATTATATCTTCTATAGATTTAGAGATAAAGAAATGCATATAAAATAATTTGATGTAAAAAATCTCAGATCAAACTACTACAAAGCAAGAAATTCAAATGTTTGTAATTGACACATAAATGTCACCGTCAAAAATATTTGTATGCCACTGTCAAAAATATTTGTACATCATTATGAAGATTATGAAACTAAAAAAAGTCAACAACGCAAAAGAATATACGTAAAAAAGTATATAAATGGAATTTGCGAAAAAATGACGAATATAAAGAAAAAGAAAAGAAAAGTAGAAAAAGAGAATTTCAGGATATTGAATATAAAGAAAATGTATGTATTGTACATAATTTATATTAAAATATCCCATTGATTTTGCAAATACAGGGTGGGGCAGAAAAACCTATCCGATTTCAAAACGTTATAAAATTAAAACCACTCAACTTGTCAAAAAAAAATTTTATTAACATATCGCAAATTTTATGCCATTTTTAAATTTAAGTTTTGAAAAGCACATCACTCAAATGTCGTCCTTGGGAGCGGATACACTGATTTAGGCGCTCGCGGTAGCTTTCCATGACTTTCACCGTCATTTCCACAGGAATTTCTTCAATTGCCCGAGCAATTTCCCTTCGTAAAGCAAGAAGGGTCCTTGGTCGATGCTGGTAAACCTTCGATTTGAGGTAACCCCAAAGGAAGAAGTCACATGGAGTGAGATCCGGTGAGCGCGGCGGCCAGCCAAGATCACCTCTCAGGGAAATGAGGCGACCGGGAAACAGTTCCCTGAGAATGTCCATTGATCGTCGCGATGTGTGGGCGGTTGCACCATCCTGTTGAAACCACACATTTTCCACGCCATTTTCTTCCATTTTGGGTCTAAGAAAATTTTCCAGCATGAAACAATAACGCTCGCTGTTGACCGTTACGGTTTGCCCATTTTCTTCAAAAAAGTAAGGCCCCCAGACGCCTAGGCGGGAAAGAGCACACCACACAGTCACTTTTGGGCTATGGAGGGGTTCCTGATGGATTTCTCGAGGATTTTCGTCACTCCAATATCGAAAATTCTGCCTGTTAACGGCACCACAAAGGTGAAAATGGGCTTCGTCCGTGAAGAGCACAACATCGTCGTTTGGGAGTTCTCGGAGATCGCGACACAGGTTCGTACGGGTTTCAAAATCCCTTTCACTTAATTCCTGTGCAACAACCATTTTGTAGGGATGCATTTTGAGGTCCCGGTGCAAAATGCGCCGAATACTGCGGTTGGAAATCGCCAAAGCGAGCGAATGTTTTCGCGCCGAACGACGCGGGGAACGTTCAATCGCGGCTCTCACATTGGCCACGTTTTCAGGTCCTGTTGCTGTCCTGGGACGTCCAGGCGACTTCTTTTTCAATGCTGAACTCGTCTGTCTAAAATTTGACACCCACACTTTAATCGTAGCGTGATGTGGAACAGGATCATGACGCCCGAGTCCGAAATGAATTCGAAAAGCACGTTGTGTAGCAATTATCGAACCGCCGCATTCGATAAACCGCTCAATAACAAAAGCACGATGTTCACCAGACCTAGGCATGTTGACTACTGACAAATGGCATAAAACCGGCTTTCTAACGGTTTTTACCCCACTACTCTACCTGCTCCCTCTTCTGGGAAAAAGGGATTTGAAATCGGATAGGTTTTTCTGCCCCACCCTGTATATGTGAGAATTATTTTGTAGTGAGACATGAGGATATGTATTTGTATTTAAAAATATTTTATGTCTCACTAAAGTATTATGAACTGTTTATTGCTAGGATACGGTGTATATAAACATATCTATAACAACCGGGGCATAATGGGAGGGCATAATATTTCATTATGCCCTCATTATAATCCGATCATCGTTTATGGACTTTAAATTAAAAATAATATGAACGGTATATAATGAATTTATTTTCTTTTTAATTATAATTCATTACAATAATAATAAGGATTGATTACAACAATTAATACATTAATTGATTACAACAATTAATATAAGAAAACAGGTTTGAAAGCACAACACAGAAATCAATTATAATTTAATTATAATACTTAAAATTGATTATCAAAAAAACCTTAAAAAGCCATTTACTTTCACCACACATGAAATAAGTCCGTCGAATTGCAGACTGTAGTGTTTCATATTCATTTTTGACAGATGACGGATCACTATTTTTTTGGGGACGATATTTATCCACGTTTGAATTCATTTTTGATATTGTTTACCGTCACATGTGACACATCCAAAGCCGTACAAGCTCTCTAAAATGTAATAATATTCACAAATAAGTGCATAAGAAATAAAGAACTGAGATCTGTCATGTGATAACGAACATCAAAATATAATACTTACATCTTCTACAGACGAGAATGGAATAATTAGGAGATGATTTATATGTTTGTCTTCCTCAAAGTATACAGAATCATTCAAAATAAATTCTTTACACCGTTTCGACAAAATATCATCCGAAATATCAAATTCACCCATTCCACTATCTCCAACGATTTAAAACGTTGGTATTTTAAAAATAAATAAATGTTGATAATAAACAAAACAATTAAACAACATCCTTAGCAACGTCAAAGCTTAAGCATTATTGTAATCAAAATGATTATAAAAGAAAACTTATTTCACATAATCTAGTGAGACATAAAATCTTGTATGCACCACGAGCGTTACTAGATGATAATGCCCATCGAGCGACATCTATCCCTCGGGCCAGAGACCCTCGGCTAGATTCTCGTCGCCCTCCTGGCATTATCATCATAGTAACGCCCTTGGTACATAAAATACTATTTTGTTTTATGCGTACAACCAGGTAAAATATCTGGCGAGAGGTTATGTGCTGGCCACATCCGATTTTTTTTTTTTTTTGAAAGATGTATGGAAACGAAGCGAATAATGAACATTGCTAATGAAAGGGACTTAATGTATACTTCGTTTCCATATGTCAAAAATATCACGTAGAAAATTGGTAAAATTCTTCGTAAGAAGAACATGAACAATTTTTAATTATTATTATGAACTTACATCTACTTTCATTGTTTCATTGCATTCACTATGCCGATTCCAAAACTCATGTACTAGTAAAGGCGTCTTTTTAGCCTAAAAATTAAGAGTTACAATTACGTTTTTATATTTTATAGTAAATTCTTACTTCTTTATTTATTCTGGACCAAAAATTGCAAAATACAATCAAATGTATCAGTTGACAAACCGTCCAGCTAAGCCCGTTCACAACATAGGCAAATTCAAGAAATGTCAGATTTGAGAATTGCACTTTTACTGTTTCTTTTATAGTAGGCTTTATAGCCACTGATAATGATAAATAGTAGTATGCAATCACATCTAAAATTAGTATAGAAAATGTCGAACAAAAATCTGTAGTAGCCTCTGATATTTTCCGATGTTCTTTTGAAAGTTTTAATACATTGTTTACATGTGTTGTTTGTTTCAATTGATTGTTTATAAATTTGTATTTATTTTTTATTTCATTAAGAACTGCAGTACAATATAATGCAAAAATTAAACGTCCTAATCCAACATAATTTATAAGTATTATATGTTCTGCTTTTAATAGTCTTTTAAAATATACAGAACTGTCAAATGACGTCCAAATACCAGTAAATGCTAATATGTAACATAAATAAAAAATTAGTTTTGATCTTTTTGTTTTGTAAGTATAACTTGTTAATTGTTTATTCAAATTCAAAATAGAATTCTTCATTTTGTTTATCATTGTAATATTAGTAATAACTAGTAAAATACAATCGATTAGTATTACAGAAAAGAAACCTCGTAATTCTCTTTTTGGCATTGTTGTCATTGAGGCATCATAATTTAGAAGTGACATTATTGTAACACAGCAACAATAAATATGAACACACTGTGTAGGAAAAATAATAAAGAAATAAAAAATATAATTTTGAACATTTAGTTTTTTGTTGAAATTAGCAAAATGATAACCAAATATTCTAAGTAATATCGAAATAGGTTTAGTGTAATATAAAAAATTATAAACCATTGTTACTACAATAAGAATGAAGATATTTTATTAGTTACTTCTTCAACAGATGTGAAAATACTAATAAAAATAATTTGTTATTGAATGCTTTGACAAATGCTTGTAATTTTAATTAAGTTGATTCTAGAATAAGATAAATACAATCAGTGGCGTCGATAGACCATTTCAGAGGGGGCTTGCGCCCTCCCTGTTTAATTTTGCGCCCCCTTTCTGTGTTTTTATTTAAATAAATTATTAAAAATCAATCTGATTTTTTTACTATTTTATTATGCACTTATTTATCTGCAATAAGTAGCGAGACGATTATATACCTACGACTTTAGCCGAAGAGGAAAGGTTACCGCTGCTCTAAAATATATTCCTCTATTAGAACTATTAACGCATTAAAAAATTCAACACACGACAAGCATCAGTTACTTTTCCATGCATTGTAACGACATAAATTAAAGATGAAAATATCGAAAATTACGTTGAAAATATCGACAGCCATGGTATTGAACAAAAAATAAATAAATGCTTGACGTTTTATCTGTCACAACGTAAGTTAACTTATTTGACGTTTCTGACAATTTGATTTTATCTCTAGTTTTATTGTCTGGAATGATTAAAAAATTAACATTTATACGAATGAAGAGCTAAATTTATATGCAATGTTGATATGTACGCACGTTTTTTATTTATTTATTGTAATTTTGACGAAAGTTTCGACCTTAAAACTTTTCATTTTCATGTTTTTCTAAATTTATCCTTGAAACGTTACCCTGATGATGATCAAATTGTGATCGAAACGGTGGTTATATGTTTTAAACTTCAATAAAATTTCAACAAGAAGTGACTGCAGCTCCGTTATTTTCCCTTTATTGTTACTAATATTACTTTGAAATGATTAGTTCTTTGATAGTGACATTTATCTGTCAGTTACAGACATTTGAATAACTGCGTTTTGTTTATTTAAAGCGTAGGCTCTGGGATTTAAATTATAGATAATTTTATAAATTTATCCATAAAATATATAGAAAAAGTATTTATGCAAATCTATTGTAAATTTAATAATCTTTAATTTTTATAACATTAACCTTGAAAAAATAACATTTAAACTATTTTGAGCTTCTAGTAAAGTGCCATTTCCGGTTATCCGATTTTCACCAAAATCTATTGGACTTTTTCCATTACAGAAAATGTTCGAAATACAAGGTTTCAATATTTTCAGAATGATAGTATTTGAGTTAGAGTGGAGGATCCATACATACATACATACATATATACACGTACGCACGCACGCATGCATGCACGCACGCACGCGCACATACATACACACACACACACACATTCACACACACATTCACACACACATTCACACACACATTCACACACACATTCACACACGCCGCACACATACACACACACACACACATTCACACACACATTCACACACACATTCACACACACATTCACACACACGCACACGCACACACACACACACGCACACACACACACACACACACGCGCACACACACACACACACACACACACACACACACACACACACACACTCACACACACACACACACAGACACAGACACACACCCACGGACATCATCGTAAAAATGTTATAATCGGATTCTAGGGACCTTAAAACGTGCTTATTCACTTAAAGGTGGACATGCGATTTTTAGCATGAATTCAATACCTCTCTTAGCGAGAGGTAAAAATGAAGTTATTAGATATACGTATGGAAGAAAGAATGAAGGAAACTATAAGTAAGACAAAAATAAATATCTAATTACTTGTTATTTTGCATTTAGAAGTAATTGACATTTAGATCAAGTGATAAAAATCAGTGTATATTATGGATGAAATGAAATATAAATAAATAAATAAATAAATAAATTTTAAAATTTAATATATTATTATTAAATATTATTTTGATTGAGTCGTACAAATTGAATCAATATTATGATGTAGGTTGCCAATGCTCTCATTATCTGAAAAAAAAATTGCTGTAATATATTAAAAAACAAATTTGAATTACTTACAGTATTTATCAGTGTATTGTCTAAAGGAAATAGTCCACAAGCAGTAAATTTTAATCGTCCATGTAACATTTGTAAAGATATATTCTGAAACTGAAAAAAATATATGTGTATCAAACTGTTAACCGTTTACGTATCTTTATAAAATTATTAGCACTACTGACATCGTCACTTATGGTTGCAATATATTCCATATGTTGATTCCAAAATTCATGTAATAATAATGGAGTCTTCTCAGCCTACGAAAATGAAAATTTAGAATATAGTTTTACACTTTTAAACAATTTTACTTCTTTTTGTACACGACGCCAAATATTGCAAAGAACAAACAAATTTATAAACCGTAAACACATCCATATTAAACCGGAAATCAAATGGGGAAATTTATAAAAATGATTTTTCATTTTTATTTCCATTGTAGTTTTTATAAAAATATTTGCACCAAACGCGAAATATATAAAAAGAAATGCAATTAGGTTAAGAATTAAACCGGAAAAGTTTTTATGAAAATGTCTAGTAGCCTGTGACAATTCTCGATGTTCATTTGACAGATTCATTAAATCATTTATATTTGTTAGCTGTTTCATGTTGATGTTTATATACATATATTTGTTTTTTATTTCTTTTAGAACTGTAATAAAATAAAAAGACATTATTTGGTGCCCCATTCCAACGATATCAGAAAGTAAAATAATTTCTGATTTTAATGACTTTCCAGAAAATAATTTTATCTTTAATAAAGTCAAACTTGAATATATTGTTAAAATAGTTACTACATAAAACATTTGTTTATTACGTTTCGTTTTGTAAGAATATTGTGGTAAAAATTTATTCAAAGTGAAAATAGAGTCTCTCATATTTTTTTTCATTATTATATTAACAGAAGCTATTATTATCCAATCAAACATTACAATCGAAAAGAAGACCTGCGTTTCTATGAAAGAAACTGAATTCGTTTTAAAATCTCCATTAAAAATTGTCATTAAACAAATATACCAACAATAAAGATGTCCTAAATAAATTGGAAAAGTTAAAAATAACGTAAAGATATAATTGTGAATTTTTGATTCATCCCGAAAATTTGCAAAATGATATCCAAATATTCTGAGTAACACTGTCCATGGTTTAGTGTAATATAGAAAATTGTAAGCCATTTTTATGAAAATAGGACTAATAATTCACTTGTATTTGTCTTTATACATATGTCATAAGTTATGTACTAATTATAAATATGAAAAATAATTTTGAGTTTATTTAATGTGTATTTGAATAATTAATAATAATAATAATTTTAATGTGTAATCAATAATAATGACAATATTATTAATTGATGTTATATTTATTAAGACAACTACTACCTACAGGATTATTTTTTTCAAGAATTTTAATTAATCCATGTCACATTATTTGAAATAGAAATATCTATTTATCTAGTATCAAAAATGATATTGTTGCATTGTTACCCAATGTATTAAATTGTAAACATAGACGTAGTAGTTAGAGCATCCTACTAGACATAGGATTCATAGAAAGGTCCTGGGTTCAAATCCCGGTGAGGTTCCTTTTCCTAATAAAATTTTTATTCACCCTAAAATGCAGTTGTTTTTACCTTCCGTCCTACCTTTAGGTAAGGACGGTATTGACTGGTAAAAAATTTCGATGATGAGTTTTTAATGAATAAGCACGTTTTAGGGTCCCTAGAATATGATTTTACTATTTTTACAATGATGTCTGTATGTAAGTATAAATAGGCGCGTTTTTACCTCCCACTACCCTTGGTAATGGAGGTATAGGGATCGTACTAAAAAACGCATATCGAGATTTTGGTAAATGACCACGTTTTAAGGTCCCTAGAATCCAACTTTAACATTTTCACGATGATGTCTGTGTGTATGTGTGTATGTATATGTGGATCCTCCACTCTAACTCAAATATGTACTATCATTCTGAAAATTTTGAAACCTTGTATTTCGAACTTTTTCTGTATTGGAAAGAGCCCATTAGATTTTCGTGAAAATCGGATAACCGGAAATGGCACTTTACTAGAAGCTCAAAATATTACTTACAAAAATACCTTTAAATGTTATTTTTTTGAGACTAAGATTATTAAATTTTCTATAGATTTGCATTAATACTTTTTCTATATATTTTATGGATAAATTTATAAAATTATCTATAATTTAAATCCCAGAGCCTACGCTTTAAACAAACAAAACGCAGTTATTAAAATGTATGCAACTGACAGATAAATGTCACTATCAAAGAACTAATTTCAAAATAATATTAGTAACGTTTTAAAAAGAAAAAAAGTAAATAGAACAATAGAAAATGAATTCAATACAGTTTCCAGTATTAGTAAATATATAGGTATGTATTTAGATTAATAAAAATTAACGATTCACAAAAATGTTTAAGCTAATCCTTAATTTTGGATTAGAGAATTCTATTCTTTTTCGGTATTTAAAATTAAATCTTCATTTTATTATAGCTCCGGTGGCTCAATGGTTAGAGCAACGCCTCATGTCATGAGTGCCCTCGGGGCTCTGGGTTCGAATCCCATTAAGGCATGGATGTGTGTGAATGTGGACCCACTCTGTAATTGGGATTTAATACTGTTAAGGGGTTTAAAGAAAAGGTAGATTCTTAGATTAGATTAGACTATATTTTAAATTTTAAGAAATAAACTGTGAAAATTAGAGCAAAATTCGCTAATCCAAAAATACGCGCAAAAATAAGGAAAATCTTTTTTGTGACTCGGGCTGTAAATGGCGGGAGGTATTGTATTGGTCACACCATCAGAAAGAAAGTTTCTAGACCACACTCACTTTCAATAATAACATAAAAACAATTAAATGGATACTGAAGTAAGTAATTTTTAGTCAAAATAATATTAAAATTAAAATAATATGTTATATTTTCAAGTCAAATGATGAAATTGTAATATAAGTAAAGAAAATTTAAAATGTTTTAACTGAACTTATTATATTATAACAGAACAGAATATTTTATATTATTTATATTAAATATTAGTTTAATTGAGTCTTATAAATTGAATCAATATTGTAATGTACGTTGCCAGTGCTCCAATTATCTGAAAAAAAAATGGTTGTAATATTTATTTAAAAATAAATTTGAATTACTTACTGTATTTATCAATGTATTATCTAAAGGAAAAAGCCCACAAGCAGTAAATCTTAATCTGCCATGTAACATTTGTAACGATATATTCTGAAACTGAAAAACATTGTATAATATTTAATATAATGTCAATAATAAATGTAAAGAGAGGGACGTTAAAAAATGGTAAAAATTTGAAGAAGAATTATTTTTAAATTTAATTTAAAAAAATTCTTCAAATAAATCTTATAATTCGTATATTTTCCTTTGTTCGTAACTCGTACATAAGAAACAATTGAATAACAAAGTCAATGGATGCAATTTTTCATTCTGACTGAATATTTTTCTTCATTACACTTTTTGTCTAAAATTAATATACAGGCTGTTCATTTTAAGTGGGCCACCACCATTGCTATCTCGAGAACTGTAAGAGCTACAAAGACAGTTAAATGGGCAAACAATTTCTATTTCGCAAGACCTATACATAATATATACAGGGTGTCTCACAACTCGCGCTCCAGAGCGAATGAGGAAACACGCGACTGCACTCGGATGTGTAATTTCGAAAAAAAAAATCTAGCTTAAAAGATATTCGAGAAAAGACATCTTAAAATTGACCAATCAGAGACCTACACCTTTAACGTGTGTTTGCCGTAATTTTACGTTACTAGGGGTTTCTTCTTTAAAATGTGTGGGCGACTGTAGTTTTCGAAAAATGTCAGTGTCAAATTAAATTTGACAAGGTGAATAAAAAAGGCAAATACTTACCATGTATTCAGCCGCTGATTACTTAGAAATGATTATAATTTTCGGAGAACGTGGACGTAACGCCAGAGGCAGCACGAGTCTATTCGGAACGTTTTCCGGATAGAAATCTTGTGGATCATAAAATGATGAGAGCCATCGCAAGGACGTATGAGACTGGTCAAGTTATGCCAGATCAAATGACAATAATATTTTCGTTTAACACATTTTACAGAGCTACTAGAACACGTTGCACTGTACGATATAAATGATGATCTCGGATGACACCTTCGCTAACCTAAATTTGTTGACAGTGAAAAGTCAACTCTAAAGTGTCAAAATTACAGTAAGTCAAACAAATTTTGTAACTCACTAGTAGTATTTTTAAAACCTAGCAACCAGTTTTATTTTGTAATAATATCATCACACCTCAAGAGTCAAGATATCCTTCCGGGATTGGTGGATTAAAAAGTCTTGTAACTCCGTTATGCAAGCAGCCGCAAATTATTTCCTTCTATTTGTTGGCAACCTATTGTCGTCGGCAAGTGTCAGTTTCGTCTGGGGCGCGAGTTGTATATATATATATATATATATATATATATATATATATATATATATATATATATATATATATATATATATATATATATACAGGCTGGTGCCTTGAACGACGCAGCATAGGGGTTTCTATGGTAAAATCTTAATGTGCAGTTATTTGCTACCCTAATTATTTTGGAGCAAAATTGTATTTAAATTTTTGCTAGAGGAAAAAATACTTTATCCGAATATGCCAATGTTTATAATATTTCAATTTCCGGAATCGTAAAAATAGTCGAAAACATTAATAACATTTTTGCAAAAATCATTGATGCCGTGGAACAAAAACATTTTTTTGTTAATTTCTCTGTTAATTATAAAAATAAATTATTACTATTTTATATCATTGTAAAGCTAAAAAAATTATCTTTTCAATGGCGTAACTTTCCAATATGGCGTCCATATAAAAATCAAAACTTTGACATCAATCCTCGAAAACTAACATTGATAAAAAAATGAGCATCGCTAATCGAAAGAACATAAAAAAGTGCCCTAAAGATGTGCAAACCTAAATCCGGTATAATTTCACACTTCGAAGTTATTTGCAAAAATAAAAACTGCAAAATTTACATTTTCGCCACCAAAGCATTTTTTCGCAAATAACAAAATACCATTAAAATGGTCTCCTAATGGGGCAACTTTTGTCTAATTTAACCAACCTCGTAGCTCTTACGGTTCTCGAGATCCGAATGCATTCGTACCTTAAATGGGACATTCTGTATACTATGGTTAAAAAAAAGTATAGACACCCGGTATGTAATGCACCAAAAAACTAAATGTAAAAGATATTCATTTACATATTGTATCGCTATTATTACTTACATCCACTTTCATTGTAATATATTGAATATGTCGATTCCAAAACTCATGTACTAATAGAGAAGTCTTATTAGCCTACAAAATAAAAAATTAGAATAAAATTTTGTATTTTTAAACAGTTTTACTTCCTCTTGTATACTCTGCCAAAAATTGCAAAGGACAAGCAAATTTATAAATCGCAAACTCATCCAAATTAAACCGAACATTATATATGGCACTTCTTCAATAAAATGATTTGTCGTTTTAATTTTCATTACATTTGGTATAAAACTATTTGCCCATAACGCGACATATATAAAAGTAAATGTAATTAAGTTAAAAATTAAAATCGAACAGCTTTTATGAAAATTTCTAGTAGCCTCTGACATTTCTCGATGTTCATTTGCCAGATTCAACAAACCATTTATGTTTGTCAGTTGTTTAATGTTGTTGTTTATATACATATATTTGTTTTTTATTTCTTTTAGAATTGTAATTAAGTAAAGAGACAGTATGAGATTACCCATTACAATAATATGTGAAAATAAAATATTTTCCAAACTCGTAAATTTAATAAGTAATTTTGCGTCTACAAAAAGAAAACTTGAGAACAGTATTAAAAAAGTTACGATATAAAGGATTAGTTTAGTTCTTTTCGTTTTGTAAAAACATTCTGTTAATAATTTGTTCAAAGTGAAAATAGAATCTCTCATTTTATTTTTCATTGTTATATTAACAGAAACTTTCATTATCCAATCGCTTATAACAATTAAATTGTAGATCTGTATTCCCAGGGACGAAATTGCATGCATTTGAAAATTTCTATTAAAAATTGTCATTGAACAAGTATATGAACAATAAATCTGTCCTAAATAAACTAGAATAGTTAAAAATAACGTAAAAATATAATCTTGAATTTTTGATTCTTCCCGAAAATTTGCAAAATGATATCCGAGTATTCTGAGTAACACTGTCAATGGTTTAGTGTAATATAAGAAATTGTAAACCATGTTAGTGAGAATAGTGCTAATAATTCTAATTCAGTTTTTTTTTGTATTTTGCTGCTTGCCCGTTCGGCTTTTCGTGAACTTGTAAATTAGAAAAATAATTTACATTAGTTAGTGGATGAATATTTTATATAAATAATTTCAATTTGTAATTATAGAATTATTAATTGTTTTATTTTTTATAGACTCCTACTGCATACAGGACAATTTTATAAAAAATCTAATTAATCCATTTCATATTTGTAATTGTAATAGAAATATCTACTTATCTAATATTAAAAAATAATGAATTTGTTTACACGTATAGCAAAAAAGAACTTGACTTGACTTTGACTTTCAAAAGGCGACTTTTGCCGTTGTGTAAACACTCTCGCCTATTACTTTTCTTCCTAAAGTCAAGTCCAAAATAAAATAGACTTGACTCATATAAGTGACTTATAAAAAGTCGTGTGAACCAACGAACGAAACATACTTTACTTTACTAACAGTGACATCTAGTTTTCATCCACAAATTCCTAGATATTTTATTACAAAATTTTGTGTTTTATATCTGAATTTAAAATATTCTCGAATTTTAAAATATTTTATGCGGTTATTTTTAATCTACTTCGCATCCAATATTGTTGCTGCATAGTTATATTATTTAAAAATATCGCGCTTAAATTTAGTAACTGTAGTTTACTGTCCATTTTTTCTATAAATAATTTTTTTTTTATGATTATATGATAATAGTTAAATAGGTAACTTACATCACACGTATTATAACCAAACTTTACTTTGCTTTACCTCCCGTTATACCGTAGGTAAGGGAGGCAATGTAATCGTGCCAAAAATTCGAGTTTTCAGTAAATAAGCACGAATTAGGATCCCCACAACATGTTTTTACTATTTTTACGATGATGTCTGTGTGTATGTGGATGTGTGTGTGTGTGTGTGTGTGTGTGTGTGTGACGATTTTTTCGTCCACGATAACTCTTATAACAAACTTACTCTTAAACAAACCAAATATATCTATTTTCCGTATTTAAGCTTCATATAACGAGTTGATTAGATTTTGGGTAAAAACTTTTCAAATTTGGTATTTTATATTAATGAGAACTACATATTAGATGTTTCTAAAATTGATAAACTGGAAGTATTACTTTACAGGAAGCTATAAACAGATTATTTTTACGGTTCCGGAAATTGAAATATTATAAACAATAACATATTCGGATGCAATATTTTTTTCTGTAACAAAAATCTCAATACAATTTTGCTATAAAATAATTAGGAGAGCAAATATCTGCACATTAAGATTTTATCATTGAAATCCCTATGCTGCGTCGTCCAAGTCACCAACCTGTATAGGTATATACATTGTATTGCTAAAAATATAATATTATTTCCCTTGTTTGTTTAATTTACGGGGGTACCAAATAAAACCTTAAGTTTTTCTTCTATCTGAAACGATTTTCCCTTTAGGGGGGGGGGTCGAGGCTTATTCGGACCAGCAAATGTTTTGTCCCGGGCGCCGATAAAGCTAGCTACGCCACTGGGTTTGGGCTCGCATGTATACAATTTTTATTGTATAATACATATCAAATATATTATTATTATTAATAAATATAATGAGAGGAACTGTAATCGATAAAATATCACTATTAGTACTTACATCCTCTTTCATTGTTGTAATGTATCCAATATGTTGATTCCAAAACTCATGTACTAATAATGGAGTCTTCTTAGCCTACAAAAATGAAATTTTGGAATATAATTTTACACTTTTAAACAGTTTTACTTCTTTTTGTACACTGTGCCAAAGCTTGCAAAGAACAATCAAATTTATAAACCGCAAACACATCCAAAATAAACCTGTTATCATATACGGCAATTTATAAAAATTCTTTTCCATTTTCAAATCCATTGCATTTTTTATAAAAATATTTGCACCTAACGCGAAATATATAGAAATGAATACAATTAGGTTAAGAATTAACCCGGAAAAGCTTTTATGAAAATTTCTAGTAGCCTGTGACAGTTCTCGATGTTCATTTGACAGATTCATTAAATCATTTATGTTTTTTAGCTGTTTCATGTTGGTATTTATATACATATATTTGTTTTTTATTTCTATTAAAATTGTAATAAAATAAAAAGACATTATTACGTGCCCCATTCCAACAATATCTGCAAGTAAAATAATTTCCAATTTTAATAACTTTCCGAAAAATAATTTTATGTTCAATAAAATCAAACATGAATATATTGATAAAATAGTTACGATATAAAATATTAGTTTAGTTCTTTTCGTTTTGTAAGAATATTGTGTTAAAAGTTTGTTCAAAGAGAAAATAGAATCTCTCATTTTATTTTTCATTATTATATTAACAGAAGCTATTATTATCCAATCACACATTACAACTGAAAAGTAGATCCCCGCTTCTGTTAAAGAAACTGAATTCATTTTAAAATCTCCATTAAAAATTGCCATGAAACAAATGTACCAACAATAAATATGTCCCAAATAAACTGGAAAAGTTAAAAATAACGTAAATATGTAATCTTGAATATTTGATTCTTTCCGATAATTTGCGAAATGGTATCCGAGTATTCTGAGTACCACTGTCAATGGTTTAGTGTAATATAAGAAATTGCAAACCATTTTAGTGAGAATAGTACTATACTAATTCTAATTCAGTTTTCTTTATATTTGCTGGTTGTCTGTTCGACTTTTTGTGAACTTGTAAGTTAAAAATTATTGAAATTAGTTAATGGATAAATACTTAATATTAATAAATTCAATGTGTAATCATTCATAATGTCAAAATTATGAATTGTTTTATTTTATATTAAATTTCTAGTACGTACAGGACCAGGACAATTTTATAAGAATTCTAATTAATCATTGTCATATTTGGTACTTATCTGGTATTAAAAATTCCTAATTCACTAAGATAGTTGTTAACGTAGTCGTTAGGTAACAACTGAGAGTTAAAAAAGATTTTTAGCTTTTTTAGGATAGTGATCCATGACTGTGGCTTAAAATAAAACAATTAACTAAAACAATTGTAACACCGTAAAATATTATTTCATTTAATAATAATAGTTACAATTGTTTTAGTTAATTGTTTTATTTCAAGCCACAGTCATGGCTCACTATTCTCTTTCCAATTAGGTGTATAAAAAAGTGCCCGCCATTTTACTTTTTAATAATGTAACAAATGGATTATTTTACATGATTGTAAAGCAAATTTAATGTACTTTTCAAATTTGTAAAAAAATATAGTATGTTCCATTTGAAATTTCAAAGTAAATTACCAACTTAATATATAAGCGAGATATTTGCTGGGTCCATTAAAATATAACACCCTGTATATATATATACATATTTAGTTATTATTATTATTAGTTATTAAGATCCATTCCATATAACTAGGGTTCTATTTACTATTTTCTTTTTAAAACGTTACTGTTATTAATTTGAAATGATTAGTTCTTTGACAGTGACATTTATCTGTCAGTTACATATATTTAAGATAAGAACTGTGTAACCAAGGAGATTTGCTTGTTTAAAGCGTAGCCTCCGGGATTAAATTTATAGATAATTTTATGAATTTATCCATAAAATATATAGAAAAAGTATTAATGCAAATCTGTAGAAAATTTAATAATCTTTCATTTTTATAACATTAATCTCGAAAAAAAATAGATTTAAAGGTATTTTTCGAAGAAAAACTATTTTGAGCTTCTAGTAAAGTGCCATTTCCGGTTATCTGATTTACACCAAAATCTAATGGGCTCTTACCATTACAGAAAAAGTTCGTAATACAAGGTTTCAAAATTTTCTGAATTATAGTATTTGAGTTAGAGTGGAGCATCCACACACACATACACACAGACATCATCGTGAAAATGTTAAAATTGGATTTTAGGGACCTTAAAACGTGGTCATTTAGCAAAATCTCGATATGCGATTACCAAGGGTAGCGGGAGGTAAAAAGGTATTGTCTTTGGTGAAAAAAAATCGATGATGAGATTTTAATGAATAAGCACGTGTTAGGGTTCCTAGAATACGATTTTACTATTTTTACGATGATGTCTGTATGTATGTATGTATGGATGGATGTATGTATGTCTGTATGTGTCCAATATCATTTTTCAAAAAATTATAATTTTTGCGTATTCGTTTTCTTTAAATCCATATGAAGAGCTAATTAGATTTTGATTATAATTGGTCGTAGGGAAGTACCCTAATTTGAAGATTTTTCGAAAAATAATTTTATCTTCAATAAAATTAAACTTGAATATATTGTTAAAATAGTTACGATATAAAAGGTTAGTTTAGTTCTTTTGAAAGAATATTGTATTATAAATTTGTTGAATGTGAAAATAGAATCTCTCATTTTCTTTTTCAATGATACATATTAACAGAAGCTATCATTATCCAATCACATATTACAAGTTTACAAGTGAATAGAAAATCTGCATTTCTGTGAAAGATACTTAAGGTGCATTCACAAATGAAAATTAGGTGTAGATTTATGGTTTATACTTTAGATTTAAAGACTTTGGCCGCATATTATGTAATGATTCCATTCACACTTCAGAATTTAGGGTGTCCAAATCCAAATCATAAAGCTAAACATTGCAAGGTCCAAACTTTAGGTTTAATGATTTAGTTTGACGTCACAAACTTCACCAATGAAAACGAGTCTGAAATGATATTGATATATACACCCGTCTTTATGCATTCACAAATGAAAATTAGGTTTATGGTTTTTATTGACAGTAAATAAATGTTTTGACAAAATCCTAATCATTTTAATACAGTTACATTCAATAATACACTACAAATATAATTAAATGAAGACTGAAATAATTATTTATGTTAATATTAATAAATATCATTTTAATTGAGTGCTAAAAATTGAATCAATATTATAATATAAGTTGCCAGTGCTCCAATTATCTGGAAAAAAATGGTTGTAAAATTAATATTAATTAAATTAATAAACAAATTTGAATTACTTACTGCATTTATCAATGTATTATCTAAAGGAAATAGTCCACAAGCGGTAAATTTTAATCTTCCATGTAACATTTGTAAAGATATATTCTCAAACTTAAAAAATATAAAATATGTATACAGGGTGTAAATGAAATAAGTGCATTAAATTTAACAAGTAATATAACTCGGCGAGAGCAATAGTATTTCTTAAAAACTTTTTCTCGAAATCGCATATTTTCGTTCCAAAATATTTTTGTGATAATTGAATGCAGTAGCAATAGCTATGAAAAATTTTGTTTTTGGAATTGACAGTCCTGTCAATTGTTGCAATTAAATTTTGACATTAGTAATAAACTCGTTTATAAGGTAAAATTCTGTCAAAATGCGAGTACACAAACATTGTAATTCCTTACCTATGGTTTATTTATTTATTTTTTTACCCGTATCTGTTCTATGTTTTACTTGACATCACGGTTGACATAAAGACAGTGTCATGGAGTTGCCAACGCATTTACACGGAGCGTTTCCAAATCATCACCAAATCATTCTGTTCTTAATATTCGCACATTTGTTAATCTTGTACATCTTTATCACATCACAATACGGAGTGTCACATATGACAATTTTAAAAAAGCAACCGTTATATCCATAACATGTGCAAAAAGTTCTATATTTTCAGCACAGACTTCAATTTTGGGAATGGCTCATAATGTTCATTAATGAGACTGAATTTACTTGAGAAGGTGTATTTATTATGCACAATACACATCTCGACAGACAAAAATGCTGTAAAAATTTTCATTAAGACATATTTGAACGGGAACCATAAATGGACGACTAATTATTGGTACTCATGTACCTCTTTTAAATGGACAAAAGTTTGTACTTACATTTTTTGAATAACATATTTTAACTATTATGATTTATCGACGATAAATAATCATGTCATAACCTAATAACTATCCTTTTGATCAGGCCCGGATTAGCATTTCTTTACGCCCTAGGCCAAAATTCATTATTACACTCCCCCCCCCTTTCCTCTCAATATATACCAAGTTATAATAATTCTTGCTTTCATTAAATTGTTTTTTTTATATCGATGTCTTTATGAGTCTATAAACGCTGTGAAAACATGTTAAGAAGATCCATAACGTACTATTTTTGGTGCTTTTCGTTTTCTAGACGTGGTATGATTAACAGCTTTTAAAACTGATACATAAATGACTATCAACATCAAATTGCTGTTAGTCAACAAAGAATTTTCACCTGTTTCATATTTTTAGCGAGAAGTGCTACCAACGTAACTGATTTTACAAGTCGCATTTATTAAAAATCTATTAGAATTATAAAATTACCCCAATAGAAAAAATAGTATAAAAACATGTTTCATAAGGACTGTGATCGCACTCGTCCTTTGTAAAACTCACCGCGAAACGGCTCGTTTTCCAAAGTTGGACTCGTGGCTTAACAGATTGCCTTATAAAATTTGTTTTTTAATACATCTACTATTATCAGTCATCAAAGATACATTTCCCATCTTTTTATAAGTAGCTAAAGATTACAACTTTTATTTTGCTTCTCTGTCTCTCGAATGAAACGCATTGTAAACAATAATTCTGGACTTATTAGATGCAGTTTTTAATTCTGAACAATTTTCGTATTTATACTTTTATTCTAAAATTCATAGTGCAGAAATTACAGTCATTAAAATTTTACCATTGTATTTGCTGAGATTCATAAAAAGTAGACACCCGGTATATAAATATTAGAATTATTTAAAACCTTCGACAAGTGTCATAGCTCAACAGGATTTACCAATCACTTTCCAATACTGATTTGGTATAATTATGGTATAAAAATGTGCCTGTTTACGTCGTCTGGTAACTACAGTCACTTCTCTCTTTCCGTTTTCCCATTTTTCCAACTACTCGATGTGCGCCCCATCTGTGCCTGCGCCCTAGGCCATGGCCTAGGTAGGCCTTATAGGTAATCCGGGCCTGCTTTTGATCTTCCGCTCGTTACCTCGCCTCTCCTTGTCTTCCATTAAGGCCAACGCGCACTTATACGCGGCGAGGCGCGGCGCGCCACCGCGCGGCGGACGACGAAAGTGACATACTAACGCGCACTATTACGCGGCGCAGCGCGGAGCTGTGCAGTTTTTATCATCAAGACGTGAAGTTACGACCTAACGTTTTCATGTGTACCATGGCTTCAGACTCTGAAGAAGAAGTTATTTTACTTGCTTGTTGTGCTGGAGCGGAAGAAGAAAATAATTATAAAAATTAAAAAAAAAATGGATCCATGAAATAAATCTCGAGCCAACAGTTATCTTTTGCTTCCTGATTTGAATAATTTGGATCACTCATATTGTAAATTTTTTTATAATTTTCCACTAATGTAACTAACTTTTCTTCCATTGAAGTCATTTTTGCTACAATATACGGACAGGGTAGTTAAAGTTAAATTAGTTTAGTCTAGTGGCTCTAGTCTCGTGGTTTGTTGCATTCGGAAGCACGAACTTTACCGATCACATCATTCGGGTATGAAATCCGTCGGCTACGCCGTCGATTCTATAGTGCACTTATCGACGGCGAGGCTTCGGCAGAAATATTGTCTGTCTAGAATTCCGAACAGACCGCCGCGCTGCGTAGCGCCGCGCCGTCGATAAGTGCGCGTTACTCCATAAGTAACAATGCATTTTATATTTTACGAAAAACAGCGCTGCGCCGCGCCGTGCCGCGCCGCGCATAAGTGCGCGTTGGCCTTTATTCACGGGTAATTAAAAGCCTAGTTTAATACACAACTTTATAATTTTGTTATCTAAAATTATATTTCTTTATTTTAAAAATTGTACTATTACGAATTAATAAATAATAAATGTTATTTCCGTTGATTCGTTTATTAATTACTGTGACTGCAAGTGTAACCGATAACCGAAAATTTTTGAGCTGTTTGTATCCGACTTGATTACGGCAGCAGCCATTTGTTCTCCATGGGCGCACGCCGAAATATGCATCTTTAAAGAATTTTAACTCAAAATCTAAAAGACTTAAAAAAAAGTTATTAAGAAATATTGTTGCTCTCGTCGAGTTACATTACTGGTTAAATTTAATGCACTTATTTCATTTACACCCGTATAACATTTTTTGTAGAATACATATTTGATATATTGTTAATGTTAATAATAAATGTAATCACTACCACTACTTACATCTAGTTTCATTGTTGTAATATATTCAATATGTTGATTCCAAAACTCATGTACTAATAATGGAGTCTTCTTAGCCTACAAAAATGAAAATTTAGAATACAATGTTACACCTTTAAACAGTTTTACTTCTTTTTGTACACTGTGCCAAAGATTGCAAAGAACAAACAAATTTGTAAATCTCAAACACATCCAAAATAATCCGACTATCATATTTGGAACATTAATTTTAATACCCATTCTATTTCTTATTAAAAAATTTGCACCCAACGCAAAATACACAAAAGTAAATATAATTAGGTTAAAAATTAAAATAAAGTTTTTATGAAAATTTCTAGTAGCCTGTGACAATTCTCGATGTTCATTTGATAGTATAATTAAACCATTTATGTTTATCAGTTGTTTCATGTTGTTGTTTATATACATATATTTGTTTTTTATTTCTTTTAAAACTACAATCAAGTAAAAAGACAATATTAGATGACTCAATCCAATAATATCTGCAAGTAAAATAATTTCCAATTTTAGAAACTGTCCAGAAAATAATTTTATGTTCAATAAAATCAAACTTGAATATATTGTTAAAATAGTTACGATATAAAACGTTAGTTTAGTTCTTTTCGTTTTATAAGAATAATGTGTTAAAAATTTGTTCAAAATGAAAATAGAATCTCTCATTTTATTTTTCATTATTATATTAACAAAAGCTATCATTATCCAATCGCACATCACGACTGAAAAAAAGATCTGCGATATTGTGAATGAAACTGAATTCGTTACAAAACGTGTATAAAAAATTTCAATGAAACAAATATACCAACAATAAATATGACCAAAATAAAATGGAACAGTTAAACATAACGTAAAAATGTAATCTTGAATTTTTAATTCTTCCCGAAAATTTGCAAAATGGTATCCGAGTATTCTGAGTACCACTGTCAATGGTTTAGTGTAATATAAGAAATTGTAAGCCATTTTAATGAGAATAGTACTACTAATTCTAATTCAGTTTTCTTTATATTTGCTGGTTGTCTGTTCGACTTTTTGTGAACATGTAAGTTAAAAAATTATTGAAATTAGTTAATGGATGAATATTTAATATTAATAATTTCAATGTGTAATCATTAATAATGTCAAAATTATTAATTGTTTTATTTTCTATAGAATTCCTATTACGTACAGGACTAGGACAATTTTATAAGAATTCTAATTAATCATTGTCATATTTGGTATTTATCTAGTATTAAAAATTAAATATTTATATTGTCGCAAAGTGATCCAATGTAATGTATTAGAAGAAAAGAGATTTCTATACGGTTTTTTGTTTGGAGGCATTATTTTTAAAACACTTTTTAAAGTTATTGAATGCTTTGACAACATGCTAATAATTTTAATGCAGTTACATGCAATAATAACACAACCAACACATGACCACTCGTCAATTCCATGTTTGAAATAGTAATGAGCTTTAAAGTAAAGTATCACTTCCGGTTTATCATATAGGTATAATCAAAATATAATGTTGTTTCAAATTACAAACGAGTTTTAAATACCAAATTTGCTAAGTTTAGAATCATGTTTTAATATATTTTTTCAAGAAAATCTGTTTATAGCTTCCTGTAAAGTAGTACTTCCGGTTTATCAATTTTACAATACATCTAGTATGTTGTTCTCATTAATTCATTAATATAAAAGTCTTAAATACCAAATTTGAAAAGTTTTGGATTGTATCAATTTATTTTTCTCAAAAATTTGTTCAGAGATTCAAATAAAGTATCACTTCTGGTTTATCAATTTTAGCCAAAAGTCTTAAATACTAAATTTGACAAGTTTTGGAATATATCATAATATGTTTTTTACAAAAATCTATTCAGAGCTTCAAAAAAAGTATCACTTCCGGTTTATCAATTGTATCCAAAATCTAATATGTTGTTTCCATTCATATAAAAGTTTTAAATACTAAATATGAAAAGTTTTGGAATATATCATAATATATTTTACACGAAAATCTGTTGAGAGATTCAAGTAAAGTATTACTCTTGGATTATCAATTTTAGCCAAAATTTTATATGTTGTTCCCCTTTATATAAAAGTCTTAAATACCAAATTTGACAAGTTTTGGATTATATCATAATATATTTTTCACGAAAATTTGTTCAGAGCTTCAAGTAAAGTGTCACTTCTGGTTTATTAATTTTAGCCATAATCTAATATATTGTTTGCCTTGACGTTAAAGTCTTTAAATACTAAAATTGAAAAGTTTTGGATTATATTTTAATATAGTTTTTCATTAAAAACTGTTATGGGCTTCAAGTAAAGAGTCACTTCCGGTTGTAAAATTTTATCCAAAATCTAATCAACTCTTAATATGAATGTAGAAAGCTTAAATGCGGAAAATAGAAATTTTCGGAAGTTTGTTGTAAGAGTTATCGTGGATGAAAAAATCGTACCGCACACACACACACACACACACACACACACGCGCACACGCACACGCACACGCACACGCACACACACACACACACACAAACACACACACACACACACACACACACACACACACACACACACACACACACATATATATATATATATATATATATATATATATATATATACATACATACATACACGTACACACACACGCACGTAAAAATAGTAAAAACGTGTTGTGGGAACCCTAAATCGTGCTTATTTACTGAAAACTCACCATCGACGGGAGGTAATTATAAACAAATTAAATTTCATAAATTAGCCAGCTATGTTATAACTTTGAAAACAGCTGCTATATTAAGAAAATTCTGATTGAAAGGTGTCAGTGTTACTGACGTAGTATATTTGTGTTATATTTTCACTGGAAATATAGGATCTTTTGCTAGAAACTTTCTGTATGGAATTTGTATAAAATATATACAACTGCTAGAAGGTAATGTACAAGAAATATAATCTTTTGTAAGAAACTTTCTGTATGAAATTTGTACAAAATACATAGAACTGACGGAAGGTAATATGCCGGCCACATCAAATTTTTTTTGAGGTTTTTTTTTATTAAATTATGTAGGTACCTACTTACTTTTTCTTTCATTGTACTAATGAATTCACTGTGCCGATTCCAAAACTCATGTACTAGTAAGGAAGTCTTTTTGGCCTAAAAAATGAATAATTAAAATTAGGTTTTTATGTTTTATTATTAATTGTTACTTCTTTATTTATTCTGCACCAAAAATTGCAAAACACAATCAAATATAACATTTGACAAAATGTCCAGCTAAGACCGTTCGCCAAATAGGCAAATTCAAGAACTGTCAATTTCGACATTTGCAATTTTGCTGTTCCTTTTATAGCAGGATTTATACTGCATGCTAATGCTAGGAAGTGGTTTGCAATTATGTCTAAAATTAATATAGAAAAAGTTGTACAAAAATATGTAGCAGCCTCTGACAATTCCCGATGTTCTTTTGACAGTTTTAATATATTGTTTGTTTGGGTTGTTTGTTTAATTTGGTTGTTTATAAACTCATATTTGTTTTTTATTTCATTAAGAATTGCAATGATATACATCGATGAAATTGTACGAGCTAATTCAACATAAATTATAAGTATTAAATGTTCTGCTTTCATTTGTTTGGAAAAATATATAAAACAATCAGCTAAGGTCCAAATAAATATAAATGATAATATAAAATAAAAATAAATAATTAGTTTTGGTCTTTTTGTTTTGTAATAATAACTTGTTAAATGTTTATTCAAATTCAAAATAGAATTCTTCATTTTGTTTTTCATTATAATTTTAGTAATAATTATTAAAATACAATCAATTATTACTACAAAAAAGTAACCCCGCATTTCTAGTTTTGACATAGCCATCATTGTGGCATCTTCATATATAAGTGTCATAATTGTAACAAAGAAACAATAAATATAAACACACTGTATCGGAAACATTATAAATAAATTAAAAATATAATCTTGTAAATTTAGTTTTTTACTAAAATTCGCGAAATGATAACCAGATATTCTAAGTAATATCGAAATAGGTTTTGTGTAATACAAAAAATCATAAACCATTGTTACTACAATGTGGTGCTTCTGGAACAGATGTGAAAATACTAATAATAATAATTTATTATTGAATGCTTTCTCAAAATAGTAATTATTATAATGCGTTACAATCAATAATACCAAAACAATCAACTGAAGAGAATATTCTTTAATGTCTACTTCATTAGCTTCAAATTTATCAAAATACAATACAAATTAACATGTATATACTTTAAAGATTTAAATGGAAATTACAATTGAATATCAGGATGTCATAAAAGCAAGAAAGTTGCTTCACAATTTGAAGGTTCCGCTCGGGCAAATATTCATTCATAATCATACAATGGACCTTTTCAATTTAAAGAGATAGAAGATATGCGCATTGGGGATCTGCGCATAGTAAGAACAACTGAGATCTATGACGTTTGTTTCTAAAAAATTTAGACGTAAAATGTGAGAATATCTCAGATAACTTTAAAAAATCTTATCGAAATAAGTTACAAATGCTTTTATTGAAATTAAAATGTCTAACGATGCAAATGTTCACTAAGAATACAGGTATTTTAATGACTGCAATATTTTTGACGTTTCGTTTGACAGCCCAACTGGCAGTTGTTCGCGCCATTTTCTTACTATTTGCAGCGATAGAAAGACATAGCCGTTAAATTGAAAAGGTCCATTGATAGCTACAAATGATTTTAGAGGCCGTAAAATTTAATAAAAATAATACTAAATTAAAATACAATTTAAACAAATTTGCAGTGTACCTATCTAATATTTAATATTTATTAACAATTCTTAGTAATTAGTATATAAAGTATATTTTTATGTCTCACTAAAATATTATCAACTGTTTATTATTAGGATGCGGTGTATATACACATATCTATAACAACCGGGGCATTATATGTGGGCATAATCGTTTATTATGCCCTCATTATAATCCGATCATCGATTATGGACTTTAAATTAAAAATAATGTGAAATTATTTTCTTTTTTATTATAATGCATTACAATAATAATAATGATTGATTACAACAATTAATACATTAATTGATTACAACAATTAATATAATAAGAAAAGAGCTTTGAAAGCACAACACAGAAATCAGTTTTAATTTAATTATAATACTTAAAATTGATTATGAAAAGGGCCTTAAAAAACAATTCACTTTCACCAAACATGTAAATAGTAAGTACGTCGAATTGCAGACTGCAATGTTTCGCACTGATTTTTGACGGATGACGGATCACTAATTTTTTAGGGGCGAGATTTATCCACGTTTGATTTCATTTTTGATATTATTTACCGTCACATGTGATACATGCCAAGCAGACCAAACTCTCTAAAATGTAATAATATTCAGAAATAAATGCATAAGAAATAAAGAACTGAGATCTGTCATGTGAAAATGAACCTCAAAATATAATACTTACATCGTCTACAGACGAGAATGGAATAATCAGGGGAACATTTATGCGTTTGTCTTCCTCAAATTATGCAGAAGCATTCAAAATAATTTCTTTACACCGTTTCGATTATATATGTTCCGAAACATCAAATTCACCGATTCCATCATCTCCAACGATATAGAACGTTGATGTTTTAAAAATAAATAAATGTTGATAAGAAACAAAACAATTAAACAACATCCTTAGCAACGCCAAAAGCTTAAGCATTATTGTAATCAAAATTATCATAAATGAAAACTTATTTCACATATTCTAGTGAGACATAAATTCTTGCATGCACCACGAGCGTTACTAGATGATAATGCCCATCGGACGACATCTATCCCTCAGGCCAAAGGCCATCATCATCGTAACGCCCTTGGTACATAAAATGCTATTAATTATTTATATTAACATTAGGTTTGTTTTGATTAAGTGCTACAAATTGAATCAGTATTGTAATGTATGTTGCCAATGCTCCAATTATCTGAAAAAAAAATGATTGTACTATTTATTAAAAATAAATTTGAATTACTTACTGTATTTATCAATGTATTATCTAAAGGAAATAGTCCACAAGCAGTAAATTTTAATCTGCCATGTAACATTTGTAAAGATATATTCTGAAACTGAAAATATAAATTCACAAAACATTATTTATTATATTAAGCCTGTCGGTCACGATTTATAATTATGCACAGAATAGGGTATTCTCTGAGGACTAGCAATTTTAGAAAATTTATTAAAAATATTAGTGTTGATAGGTAAACATCAGGGTAGAAACATAACATCATATTATAAATTAATTGTTACAAAAGACATAAAGCATTTAAATTTTGCTGATGTACTAGATGACCTTCCAATGGGAGACCAGTTGAAATCCCTACTCTATGTTCGAATGTGATAAGACGCCGCATGAACCACTGATAGTACACCGCTGGTACTGTACAACTAGTACGTCACTATCACGTGACACAACAAAATCAAATTTTAAAAATTAATAACTCGCTTATTAAAAGGAATTTTTGACTCAGGTTTTCACAGGTACTCTTAGATATAACTGTTCTTTAAGAAAAATAAATTTAAAAAATATGAGAGAATACCCTATTATAAATTTTAAAAATTTCCATTCATCCGTATTGACATTAGACACAATGAAATTGAGTATTTATTCAAACGCGCTAAAAATGGGTGTCATTTTTACCTTCCGTCTCGTTTAGGTAAAGAAGGTATTGTCTTTGGTCAAAAAATTCGGTGGTGAGTTTTTAATGAATAAGCAGGATTTTACTATTATTACGATGATCTCTACATGTATGTAGGTATGTATGTATGGATGGATATATGTATGTATGTGTGAGTGACGATTCTTTCGGATCGCATAACTCTGATACCACCTTTCCAAAATTTATAATTTTTACGTATTCCTCTTCTTCACATCCATATGAAGAGCTTACTGCAAATATAGAATCAATTTTAAGAAACTTTCTGTATGGAATTTGTATAAAATACATAGAACTGACGGAAGGTAATGTGCTGGCCACATCAGAATTTTTAAGTCTATATCCATTGAATATAAAGTATAAAATGTAATCAAATCGTGTAAATAAAATATTCTTTAATATTTATAATAACATTAAATAAATAACAAAAAATGATATTTAACAGAGTTTTTTCAAGAAAAAGTGTTAAAATCGTCAAATGAGGGTACTTCCGGTTGACCAATTATAACCAAAATATAATCAGCTCTTCATATGGATATAACGAATATATAAGAATTATAATTTTTAGAATTGTAGTATTGGAGTTATCGACGGAGAAAAATATCGTCACACACACACACACACACACACACATACACATACACATACATTCACACACATACATACATACACACACACACACACACACACACACACACATACACATACATTCACACACATACATATACACACACACACACACACACACACACACACACACACACACACACACACACACACACACACACACACACACACACACACACACACACACACACACACACACACACACACACACACACACACACACACACACACGCATACACACATGCACACAGCATACAGACATCATGGCAAAAATAGTAAAATCGTATTCTATGGACTCTAAAACGTAGTTATTCATTCAAAACTCACCATCAAATTTTTTGACCAAAAACAATACCTTCCTTACCTAAAGGTATGACGAAAAAATTGTAAAGAAATTATATTTCATAAAGCAGTCAGCTGTGCTATAACCATGGAAACATCTACTATTGACAGATGTCAGTGTCAAGAGCGATTGACATAGTATGTTTGCGTTATAATTTTACTGGAAATATAGAAACTTTCTGTATGGACTTTGTACAAAATACATAGAACTGACTTAAGGTAATGTACTACAAATGTGGAATTTTTTGCAAGAAACTTCTTCTGTGGGATTTGTACAAAATACATAGAACTGACGGAACGCAATGCGCTGGACACATCCGATTATATATATATATATATATATATATATATATATATATATATATATATATATATTGTCATTATTTTTATATTAATTAATTTAAAAATACGAAAAATAGTATAATTGCGTAAAAATGTATAGTCCTTAATTGAAAGTGAGTTTTATTAAGCAAGTTATTGAGTTTCAAACTCAACAGACTATAATTCTGAAATGGATAGTAGGTACTTACATCCACTTTCATTGTTGTAATATATTCAATATGTTGATTCCAAAATTCATGTACTAATAAAGGAGTCTTTTTAGCCTATAACAATAACAAAATAGTATAAAATTGTACACTCTCAAACAATTTTACTTCTTTTTGTACATTATAAAAATAAATGCAAACCACAAATGTATTTATTAGCTTCAAACACAACCATATTAAACCGTTTATCTTATGCCCAGGAAGACCTTTAAAAGGTATTTCCATTATTTTAATTTCCATTATATATTCTACAGTAGGAAATACATGTAACGTGAAATATATAAAATTGAATCCAATTTTGTAAAGAATCAAAATAGAAAAATTTGTATTAAAGTTTATAGTAGCCTGTGTCATTTCCCGATGTTCATTTGACAAATTCAACAAACCATTTATGTTCGTTAGTTTCTTCATGTTGTTGTTTATAAATATATATTTGTTTTTAATTTCTTTTAGAATTATAATATAGTAAATAGTCATTGTTGTGTGGCTTATACCCATAATATTTAACAGTATAATACATTCCAAATATGTTGCAGATGAAGAATGTATTTTCATTATGTCCAATAAAATCCAAATAAAAAATATTGTTGATATAGTTACAAAATAAAAGGTTAGTTTAGTTCGTTTAATTTTATAAGAATATTGTGTTAAAAATTTGTTCAAAGTTAAAATAGAATCTCTCATCTTGTCTTTCATTGTTAAATTAGCAAAAGCTACTATTATCAAATCACATATTACAATTAAAGAAAAGACCTTCATCTCCGTAGGTGACAGTGTTTTTATTTTAAAATCTTCATTAAATGTTGTCATTATAAAAACATAAGAACAATATATATATCCCAAATATACTGGAAAAGTTATAAATAACATAAAAATATAATCTTGACTTTCTAATTCTTCTCGAAAATTTGCAAAATGATATCCCAATATTCTGAGCAACACTGTTATTGGTTTAGTGTAATATAAAAAATTGTAAGCCATTTGTAGTGAATACAGTGCTAGTAATAATTTAGTTTTGTTTATATTTCAGTGGTTAGATACCTACTGGAATGTTTATTAATTTAAAAGTCAAAAAATAATTTTAGTTAATGTTTGAATAATTAATAATCATTTTAATGCGTAATCAATAAAAATGTCAAATGTATTCATTAATCTTTTATTTTCAGGGTTCCTACAACAATTTTCAAAAGAGTCGGAGAGCAATTTTCAAAACAAGTAAGTTGAACTTATAAATACTTATGTTTTGTTAAAAATTTAAAATCAAATATGTTATTTAGACATTTTCAATTGAACAACTATCTCTTTCTATCACTGCACATAGTAAGTAAAATGGCGCCTGCAACTGTTAACTGGGGTGTCAAAAAATCTGTATTTGGGAAATTGTGCATCGTTAGCTTCAATAAAAACTTTTTTATATTTTGCGTTCATAATGAAGTCATTACGATACGCAATTGCGTATCGTAATGACCTTCATTTCGATACGCAATTTTTTGTTTTAGACGGTTGGTACTAGATGACGTTTCTTTAACCCATTTTTACCTAATTTATTTTTAGTTAATTGACAATTCATTTTAATAATATAATGTCGTTATTATTATAATTTTTTATTTAGGGAAGATTATTTACATGAAAATGTACAAATATAATCACAAATTGAGTAAGTAAATGTTAATATAATGTTCGAATTAGTCCACATAGATGGACCTAGTAGTACTAAAAATTTGTAGATTGAACCTTTGAACGATAGAAAATTATTTTTAATTAATTTTAAAGCAAGTTTTAATTCAAATATAAGAAAAAATAAAAATTTCCTGTACACTGAGGCTGACAGGGTTAAATTGTCAAACGTCACAGCTGGAAGATAAGAAATTTCAATATAACCTCAAAATTTCTTTTACTTAATTAATCACTTTATTTAATGAATATAATAATAATACATATTTTCGTCTTACTTTGCATTTCAAAATAAGCAATCAAAACATTCTCTGTTACGCCTTTGACATTATTTTCTTTACACCATGTGTCAAAATTTGCAAATTCTTTCTCGTAAATCTCGCGCGATTTTTTAGAAAGTAGATTATTTCCTGTAGTCTGAGCTATATTACGTAGCTCAGGCGGAGTGCAACTGATTTCATTTTCCATGATTACACTAAATTCACTTAAATTTGTTCGTAAATATTGAAATGACATGAACTTTCAAATAATAATTGAATGTGGTCAATTCAATGTTACCAACTACAACATTTCACTTACAAATTTCCCTAAATCAACTCGATTTAATATTAACAGTTTTTTTAAAAATATTTTAGCTTGTAGAAGGTGCAAAATATAAAAAATAGTATAAAGAACTCATTTTATAAGACTTTTTTTCGCACTTGTCAATTAGAAAACTCGCTGACGCTCGTTTTCTAAATTTTGACGCGTGCGAAAAAAACATGTCTTATAAAACACGTTCTTTAATATACTATTGTAACTTCTTTCGAGAAGTTTTTTAAATTTTTCAGAGACTGTTCTGGGATTTTACGTATAATTTGACAATGGCAAGCGCGTATCCATGACTCCCGCCAGCAATTTTTCTTACTATACTCAGGGGCGGACCGTGAACTTTGGGGGCCCTGGGCTAATACTGTTTGGGGGCCCTGGGCTAATTCTGTTTGGGGGCTAACTAATTAACATTGTAACCACCAGTTTGTCAGAAAACTTTATTACCTCTCGCTAAGAGAGGTATTGTATTCATGCTAAAAATCGCATATCCAGATTTTAGTGAATAAGCACGTTTTAAGGTCCCTAGAATCCGATTATAACATTTTTACGATGATGTCCGTGTATATATATATATATATATATATATATATATGTGTGTGTGTGTGTGTGTGTGTGTGTGTGTGTGTGTGTGTGTGTGTGTGTGTGTGTGTGTGTGTGTGTGTGTGTGTGTGTGTGTGTGTGGATGTGTGTGGATGTTGGATTCACGATTTCTCAAATACTATAAGACTTCAGACATTTTTATCTACAGACTCCTCAATATAACAATAATGGGAAGAGTTGATTAAGTTTTGGTAACAATTGGACAACCGGAAGTAGTAGTTACAAGAAAAAAATCATCTAAATATTATTTATCGAAAATTTATATAAATACTTATATTAAAGAACGTTAAATTCTTTATTCGATAAATATAAATTCATTATTATATCTTCTATAGATTTAGAGATAAAGAAATGCATATAAAATAATTTGATGTAAAAATTCTTAGATCAAACTACTTCAAGGCAAGAAATTCAAATGTTTGTAATTCACACATAAATGTCACTGTCAAAAATATTTGTATGCCACTGTCAAAAATATTTGTACATCATTATGAAGATTATGAAAATAAATAAAAAGTTAACAACGCAAAAGAATATACCTAAAAAAGAATATAAAAGGAATTTGCGAAAAAATGACGAATAAAAGAAAAAGAAAAGGAAAGAAAAAAATTCAAGATATTGAATATAAAGAAAATGTATGTATTGTACATAATTTATATTAAAATAATTATTTTGTAGGGAGACATGAATATATGTATTTGTATTTAAAAATATTTTTTCGTTTTATGCGTACAACCAGGTAAAATATCTGGCGAGAGGTTACGTGCTGGCCACATCAGATTTTTATTGCGAGATTTCTCGCTTCTCGCAGTTGTTATATCGATCTCGCTTCGAATTTCAAATTGCAATCTCGCTCTCTTTCTCGTCTCGTATTATGCAATGAGACGAAACGAGATGCGAGAGTATTCTCATCTCGTCGTGCATCACAACTTAATTACTTACTTCAAGATACAGATTTCTCCAAAAATTGCAAATGGCAATAGTTACGAGCATATAAGTCCATGTCCAAATAATCGCAGAGCCAGTATACCAAATATTTGTAGTAGGATGCATGGTAGTAGTCAATTTCGCTAAATTGTGAACCGTTGGACTTACACCAACCATAACTATAGTAATATACTGCCACATTTGTTCAAGTATTTTAATATTAAACGCCCGATAAAAATTTATTGTAGTCTCAGATAATTTTCTATGGTGTTCTGTTAGCTTTAGAAGATATTGTGCGCGCATGTATTCATTTTTTACATTGTTTAAATTTAAAATATTTATTTTATTGTTAAGGATTTCATATTCATGTGTCAAATTTTGCAGAACAAAACACATATACATTGTTACAATCAAATTAGAAAAATAACTAAAATTTGAAAACACCATACTTATAAATGGAACATCCATATATTGAGCACAGTTAAAAATCATAAAATGGTGAAATACATAACAAATAATTATAAAAACTGTTAAATTTCTTCTTTTTCTATTAGTCGTTAATTCGTTTATTTCCTTGATAACTTTGTTCATATTTCTTCCCAAAAATATATTAATATAAATCATTAAAATAATATCTACAACTGGTATAAGAAATATCAATTTATATTCTAATTGTGTATATATTGGTAGTCGTATATATCCATATATCACAATGTTAATTGCTACGTAATAACCATATATAATAAAAGTATAATATGGTACAATTAAACAAAGTAAAATGATCTTCTCAGGACGGTTGAAAGTATTTAAAACGAAATTATATCCGTAAATAAAAACCAAGATATTTAGTGGTTTTGTATATTCTATGAAATTTTTAGCCATTTTGCTTAATACAAGTGAAGTGATCGATTGATGTTTTAACTCGGTTTTACCATTACATTAGTTTTAATGTAATTGAAGGTTTTTTAATAAAATTATTTTTAATGCAATTAATAAAATACTAACAATGGCCACATTAAATGTATTATTTATACAGGATGTCAAGATTGTCAAAAAGGGTGGACTGGCCATGTTTGTACTACATACAGATACACTGCTAAAAATTATAATCATTTTTACCTCCCGCTGCCCTTGGTAAGGGAGACCGCGTTTTAAGGTCCCTAGAATCCAATTTTAATATTTTCACGATGATGTCTGTGTGTGTGTGTATGTACCTTTTTCTAATATGCAAAAAGCTCATTAGATTTTGATGTAAATCGGATAATCGGAAATGGCACTTTACATCGAAAAATACCTTTAAATGTTATTTTTTCGAGATTAATGTTAAGTTTTATAAAAATAAAATATTTTATGGATAAATTTTTTAAAAAAAATCTGTTGTGGCCAGCACATTACCTACCGTCAGTTCTATGTGCTTTGTACAAATTCCACACAGAAAGTTTCTTGCAAAAGATTCAATATTTCCAGTACAATACATTAAGTCATTTCTATGTATTTTGTACAAATTCCATACAGAAAATATCTATATTTCCAGGAAAATTATAACACAAACATATTATGTCAATTGCACTTGATTTCCAGTAAAATTATAACACAAACATACTAGGTCATTTGCACTTGATACTGACATCTGTCAATCAGAATTTTTTAAATATAGTAGATGTTTCCATGTTTATAGCAAAGCTGAAATTTTATTTCTTTAAATTTTTTTAAGTAAGTATTCTGTTGAATATAATGTATAAAATGTAATCAAATTGTATAGAGAATAAAATATTCTTTAATATTTATAATAACATTACATATGAAAAAAAAAAGATATTTAACAGCGTTTTTTCAAGAAAAACTGTGAATATCTTCAAATTAGGGTACTTCCGGTCGACCGATTATAACCAAAATCTAATCAACTCTTCATTTGGATGTAAAGCAGAGAAATACGATAAAATTATATTTTTTGGAAAGATGGTATTAGAGTTATTATATTATTAAGTAAATATGTAGGTATGTATTTAGATTAATAAAAATTAACGATTCACAAAAAAGTTTAAGCTAGTCCTCACTTTTGGATTACTGAATTCTATTCTATCCAGGTATTTGAAATTTAATTTTCATTTTATTATCAAAAATGGTAGTTAATTAAATTAGATTAAACTATATTTTAACAGTAAACTGCTAAAATTAGAGTAAAAAATAAGGATTAGCTTAAGCTTTTTTGTAACTCGAGCTATAAATGGTGGGAGGTAATGTGCTAATTAGTCATTTTCATTATTGTAATCATGTTTTATTTATAGTTATTGAGCATTCTCTTTGTTGTAATCAAAAATCATTATTTTAATCAAGAGATATGAGGACTACGCTAGAAATCTGATAATAAGACACATGGTCCATTTTATAATTTTATTTTAAATGTTCAAAATATCAAAGTAGCTAACTAACAATAATACACTTCAAATTTCACCATTCTTTCCTTTTAGAATACTTTCAAATTAATTTCTTGGCGAACTGAAAACTGCCAAAGCTCTAAAATTAATTTCAGGTCTTAAAAACTGCCAATGTTGTGAAACTAATTGCTGTGAGACTTAAAAACTGTCAAATTAATTTTAGAGACTTAAAAACTATCAACGTTATCAAATTATAAATCATTATACCAAAATTACTTGCTGGTTAATTCCATATTTTCATTCACAGCGGTAATTACAAAAACAATTAAATGTCAGATAAATAAGTTGTTAAAATAATGCTGTAAAATTTATTTCCATGGTCTAACCTGATTTTCTTTTCTCAATAATTCTAGCGTGACCCGCATAATGTAGTAAAAAAAATACAGTCTTATAAAAATAATGTAATTTATGAAATCTTATACAATAGTGAATTTTTAAAATACATATATTTTGTTTTACGCTGTGCCCACTGCTATCGTGCTATCTTGTTCCAAATTAAACATGTATAAAATCGTGTCTATCGCATAGCATACGTACGTAGTCTGCTGTGATACAATGTAGGCGATGGACGTAATTATATTTCGTGTGTTTTAAGTGATAATATACATATAAAATTAAAATAAGATCATTTGTGTCAATGTGTTTTCTTAAACAAAGGCGAAGACGTGAAGATATTCGATGACTGGGTAAGTACCATCAATTTTCATTATGTAAAATGCATTATGAAGATGAGAGGCTAGCGAACTTTCCTTCATATTTATTTTTGAAAATATTGTTCTTGTTTATTTATAATTTATATAGATTATAAGTACATACCGGGTGAATATTTGAAACCCGAACATACTCGTAGACCATTAACACGGGAAATTCGTTTTTCTCATACTGTTGGACCCCGTTTTAAATGACAACAATAGATATCAATAGAAAGATAAAAGAATTCTGCATCAAATAACACCAAATACATGCAAATTTATAATATTTTAAACTTATAAATCAATTATTAAATTTATTCATTTTCTAATTATCGTTATTCTCTTGAAAGACAAACAATAATATGTTATTTTCAATGAAATTTTTGCACTTATTAAAACAAAACAAATTTAAAGAAAAGAATCATTCTTTTTTTGGACTAGTGTTCTCAAAATACGGGACCTAACTTTTTAATTTTAAATAGGATCATATATTTTTTATTTGCTCATTCGTTAGAGAATTTAATTCTGAATTCAGTGATATAATATTTTTATTCCCTTACATAACGATTTGTTTGAGAAAAATTCATGTAAACTATTATTCACGAAAAATGACTATTCAAGGTCATTTATGAGCCGTCTGATATAATATTACTTGCAGATAACTTCATTGCATTTCATATACATAGGCGTGTAACATGAAATATTTATGGACACATTTTAACTGAAAAAATAAGAGTAATTCATTTGAAAATTATGTTTCTTTCTAAATCATGCCTTTCTGAAAGATTTATGTTGTTCACTTATGTTTTTACAAAATACAAAAAACAGACTTAATTTATAAACCAAGGAATAATAATTTGATTTAAACGTCAACGCCACTGGGTAAATATTAGCACAGAGGACAGTGTAGTCGATAATTAGGTATATGTAATTCTACGACTTACGTCATTATTATTTATAGTGTGTTAGAAAGTAATGCCATTATTTACGTATATCTGTCACACCACATAAATTAAATTGACATAGCTCAAATAATCTTTCTCTTTCTAATACAGAATGTTGCTAAGCTACTGCTGTAAAGTGATGTGTATTCTTTCTTCGAAAGAATAACCTTGAATAGTCATCTTTCGTGAATAATAGTGTATACTTTCATTTAATATGATTAAAATATAGCTATTATAAGAGTGGCATGAATGGAAAAAACGAATGCGTGTTAATTTTTTTGACATAAAATTAGAATGCCATGAAAGAAATACGTGAATATTTTGTTTATATTAGGATACCTTTATAACCAGGGTATGGCCATGGGCCAAGCCAAGATCGGCGCCATTGTCGGTAATTCGTTTCCCTATTTATTTGTAATAAATGTGATATTATATTTTAAAAGAATATTAAATTATCACACTGTGAATTTATAAAGGTAATAAATAGTATATTATGTTATTAGGAGTAGAAAGCAGTCTTTTTGTGTTGAACCCAGCTATTGCGGCCGAGGCGCCAGCCGAGGCTAGGCAAGCTGGGTAAAACACAAAAAGGGCGTTCTACTCCGAATGACATATACTATTTTTTCTTCAAGTATTTCAAATAATTTTCGACATTTTTTTGGAATTTTTTAATTGTAGTGTTTGCAATTTCAGCCAAAGCTGGCTATGTATAATACAAAACAAAAACGACACAACCGCCAAATAACAATTTTCAATATAATACGTCTTGCTGTGACAGTTGCCGCCGCCAGCGGTGAACTAAGACACTAACATTTTTTTACTAGTACAACAATAACAACATTTTTGTACTAGTAAGACAATGAACATCTTCTATAGTGTGTGTACAGGAGCATAATATGAATATTATAATACGCTTGAAGAAAAAATTAATTAATTTAAGAGATACACAATTATTATTAAGACATACATTTAGAGGTTATGTAGAATATATGACATGGGTTGTTATTAACACATCTAATTTAATATCTGTAGTTCTTATTAACATAATAATTATATATTCTAAACTTACCTTTTAAAAATTTAAATGATTGTGCTTAATATTGGTAATTTATAGTTGTTTTCAATATGTCAGTAATCGTGGTAAATAAAATAAAATATATTACTAACACTTTAAATACATATTAAAATGATAATTAAATGTGTTTTTCATTAAAATAAAACAAATAGCCACGAAAATACATAATAATTTACGCAAGAACAACACATATAACAGATGGTCCGGTAATGGCGGACGAAACGTGAGCCACGCCATGGCCATACCCTGGTTATAAAGGTACCCTAGTTTATATTGACATTGGGCGCATTCAGCAGGCATGTGTTCGCTGAACATGTTCACCATTTTTCTGCTGCGTAGTTTATTAACTAAACCAGTGGTTCTAAAAATGTGAGACATAAAATATAAAAAGTTGTCACTTTTATACCATTCAACATATAAGGTTGTAATTTCCTATATATACCTAGTTTATTTTCGCAATTAGGGTAAATTATGGAACAACCAGCGGCTCTAAAAATGTTGGGCAAAATATATAAAATGGTGTTATTTTTTAACCTTTTGACATATAATGTAATTTGATATGTGGCTTCAAAAATGTGGAACAAAATATATAAAATATTGCCATTTTTACCTTCCGTCACCTTTAGGTAAGGAAGGTATTGTCTTTGGTCAAAAAAATCGATGATGAGTTTTTAATGGATAAGCACGTTTTAGGTTCCCTAGAATGCGATTTTACTATTTTTACGATGATGTCTGTATGTATGTATGGATGGATATATGTATGTATGTATGTGTGTGATGATTTTTCGGGTCGCATAACTTCAATACCACCTTTCCAAAAATTATAATTTTTGTGTATTCCTTTTCTACATTTATATGAAGAGCTGATTAGATTTTGGTTACAATTGGTCGACCGGAAGTACCTTAATTTGAAGATTTTAACAGTTTTTCTTGAAAAACAGTGTTAATTATCATTTTTTCACATTTAATGTTATTATGCATATTAAAGAATATTTTATTCTCTATAAGATTTGATTACATTTTATACTCCATATTCAATGGATTTAGAGTAATAACTTTATAAAGAAATTAAATTTCATAAAGCAGCAAGCTGTACTTTAACTATAGAACCATCTACCACATTAAGAAAATACTGATTGACAAATTTCAGTGTCAAGTGCATTTGACAGTATGTTTGTGTTATAATTTTACTGGAAATATAAAATCTCTTACAAAAAACATTCTGTATGGAATTTATACAAAATACATAGAACTGAAGGTAATGTACCTACTGGAAATATGGATTCTTTTACAAGAAAATATCTGTGTGGAATTTTTACAATATACACACTACACAGATCTGACCACGATCTGACAGAAGGTAATGCACTGGCCACATCAGTTTTTTTTTAAATATTGGCTCCAAAAATTTTGCAACAAAAAATTCGTAACTTATAAACCGTTTGAAATACAATGCTGATATTTTGTACATACTGTGGAAACCCATCTATCTGTATTCGGCCATATTTATTATTCGGACCGTTTTTTGAAAAATTATTGTATCACCTGAGGCAAGTGTTATAGTTTTCTGGTAGATACCCGATAATATAGGTACCTCAGGAGTGGAGAACGTAATTTTTCTTCGATATTTTTCTTGAAAAATTATGCACTTTTCTCCTTTGATGTATAAATTTATTATTATTCTCACTTACTTCAAGTTGTAGATTTCTTGTAGAGTTGCAAATAGAAATAGCAACAAGCAAATAAGCCCAAGTCCATACAACACCTATCACAGTATAATAAATATTTTCTATTGACATAGTTTCTCTACTAATTTTCGCTATAGCATAAACTGATGGACTGACGCCAACTGAAACTACTGCCATCATGTATGTAAACAGCTGTAATATTTTAATATCAAAAACATGAAAGAAATGCATCGAAGTTTCTGATAGTTTTCTATGTTCTTCGGTTAGATTTATAAGGCATATCATTCGATATTGTTGACAGGTTATGTTTTTTAATTTTCTTATATTATTGTTTATAAATACAAACTGATTTTTGAAGTCACGTGTATTAAGAAAAAAATAAACAGTTAAGAGAAAATTTGAAAAATAAATAAAATCCATAAACACATTGACAAAAGGGATGTTCATTATTACATCTCCAAAAACAAAACACGAAATATGCTCGACAACAAAATAAAAAATTAAATTAAAAATTAAATTTCTTTTCTTTTTAGAAAAGTTGAAAATGTCTGTCATCACTTCATTTATTTCATCAATAACTTTACAAATTTTTCTTCTTAAACATATATTAATATAAACCAGTAAAGCAACGTCTAAAATCAGCAAAGAAAACATAATTTTCATTTCTAACTGAGTATATAGTTCAAATTTTACAGATTCATATAATATGATATATATTGTCCGATATATACCAATAATATTACACGACAAATAAGGCAGAATAATACAAAGTAATATTATTTTTTCACGACGACTAAATTCATTTATAACAAAATAATAACCGTAAATACAAAGAATGAAATTTATTGGTTTTGTGTATTCTTTGAAACTTATCACCATTTTGCTAGATAAAGAAGAAATGACAAAATATAATTCAATTATTTTATATATTTATATAATGTGTTAATGTAATTGGATATGTTATTGACATATTAATAATGAGTTGATTAATTAATTTTTAATGTAATTTACGAAATAAAAATGTGAATAATACAAACTAATCAATATTTTATTTATACTAATTAATAGTTATTTGTATATCAAGGCCACGAAATCACTCTTTAGCGTACCGTGAAAAAAATTGTCGCCAAGGCCGCTTGCGGCCGAGGCAAGACAATCTCGAGGGCGCTAAAGGATTTCGCGGACAAGGTGTACACAATATTTTTTGTGCAACCGTAAAATATATGTAATTACAAATTTTATTAATTTTAAACAGTTTCATTGTAAATAGAAAGTTAGCTTTCAAGGTGGCTATGGGATTAACATTTGATAAACATAACCATGCAATTCTCAAGTGTCATAGTGATTGTTTACCTAATTTCGCGGCCGCTACCATGACAACGGCCGCGAAATGAATTTCGCGGCCGTTACCATAACAACGGTCACGAAATTTAATTTCGCGGCCTGTATCGCGGCTGCGAAATGCTTATTTCGCGTCCGGTTGCACAAAAAGATACATAAATACTTATTCTACATTCATACAATACATTAGGTGTGTATTTCAGTTTTGATTAATTGTAACAAACTGTATTAAAATTGTCAAATATGTAGCTAATGCTGCAATGACCTAAAATTATGAAATTATAAATTATATTCTTATTATATTTTTTATATTTCTTACGCCCGGTTTTTCAGTATTACGTATAGAAAATTTTATTTGCTGGCCTAAATCAATGAAAAATTAAAATAAAGTATTTTATATTGAACTAAATAAAAATTAATCCAAAAAATCAGGAAGGCTGTTTTTGATTTGTTTATAAACTAGTACATCGTTGCCATAGCTCATTATGGTAGGTACTGAGTACTCTAATGGATTCATTATGATCCTGGGCCTATAATGAAAGACATTAGACTACTCAAATTGAGGCAGCAGCATATAATAGTATTTTATGTACCAAGGGCGTTACGATGATGATAATGCTAGGAGGGAGACGATGATCTAGCCCGAGGGCCATTGGCCCGAGGAATAGTTGTCGTCCAATGGGCATTAACATTTAGTAACGCTCGTGGTGCATACAAGATTTTATGTCTCACTAAAATATGTGAAATAAGTTTTCATTTATAATAATTTTGATTACAATAATGCTTAAGCTTTGACGTTGCTAAGGATGTTGTTTAATTGTTTTGTTTATTATCAACATTTATTTATTTTTAAAACATCAACGTTATATATCGTTTGAGATGATGGAATGGGTGAATTTGATGTTTCGGAAGATATTTTATCGAAACGGTGTAAATAAATTATTTTTAATGCTTCTGCATATTTTGAGGAAGAGAAACGCATAAATGTTCCCCTAATTATTCCATTCTCGTCTGTAAAAGATGTATTATATTTTGAGGTTCGTTTTCACATGATATATTTCAGTTCTTTATTTTTTTTGCACTTATTTCTCAATATTATTACATTTTAGAGAGTTTGTACTGCTTTGGATGTGTCACATGTGACGATAAATAATATCAAAAATGAATTCAAACGTGGATAAACATCGTCCCCAAAAAATTAGTGATCCGTCATCCGTCAAAAATCAATGCGAAATATTGCAGTCTGCAATTCGACGTACTTACTATTTACATGTTTGGTGAAAGTAAATTGCTTTTTAAGGCCCTTTTCACAATCAATTTTAAGTATTATAATTAAATTTAAAATAATTTCTGTGTTGTGCTTTTAAAGCTGTTTTCTTATTATATTAATTGTTGTAATCAATACTAATTATTATTGTAATGAATAACAAATAAAAAGAAAATAATTTTCATTGCATACCGTTCATATTATTTCTAATTTAAAGTCCATAATCGATGATCGGATTATAATGAGGGCATAATGAACGATTATGCCCTCATATAATGCCCCGGTTGTTATAGATATGTTTATATACGCCATATCCTAGCAATAAACAGTTCATAATACTTTAGTGAGACATAAAAATATTTTATACTCGTATAAACTAAAATCTGAATATGTTAGACAAAATTTTGGAACACTAATCAGTAACTTCTTTCCAACATTTCTCTTTTACCTTCTAAATAGAAGTAGTTCATTTTTTCACTTTATAAACAAAAATTGATTGATATTTAAGTTCAACTATCGCTGAAAAATCGGGCATTATACTTACTGTATGTAATAAAGTATTATCTAAGGGAAAAAATCCGCAAGCAGTAAATTGTAGTCTTCCATGGATCATTTGCAAAGAGATACTCTGAAACTAATTTAAACGTAGGTACATGAAATATATAAAACAATCATAATTTGAAATAACATACTTCTTCAATCTTGTCAATGGAATATTCTTCACAATGTCTGTTCCAAAATTCGTGAACTAGAAGTGGTGCTTTTCTAGCCTGAAATAAATTTCAAAAATTACATGGAATAATAAAGAATGGTATTGTGCAAAAATATTTCCTGAATCATATTTACGACATACGTTATAAATAGATTATAGGTATAACCTGTGTGGCAAAAATAAATAACTTCATTTACGTATGTCTTCAAAAATTATATACCTATTTTTTGGGATTCGAACCCATAGCCCCGAGGGCACTCATGACATGAGGCGTTGCTCTAACCATTGAGCCACCGGAGCTATAATAAAATGAAGATTAAATTTTAAATACCGGGATAGAATAGAATAATTCACTAATCCAAAAATGAGGATTAGTTTAAACATTTTTGTGAATCGTTAATTTTTATTAATCTAAATACATACGAGTAGATATACCTATGTACATATATACTTATGCTGGAAACTGTATTGAATTCCTTTTCTATTTTACTTTTTTCTTTTTAAAATATTACTAATATTATTTTGAGATGATTCGTTTTTTGATAGTGATATTTATCTGTCTGTTACATACATTTTGAAGAACTGCGTTTTGTTTGTTTAAAGCTTAGGCTCTGGGATTTAAATTATAGATAATTCTATAAATATATAGAAACAGTATAAATGCAAATCTATAGAAAATGTAATAATCTTTAATTTTTATAATAACATTAATCTCGAAAAAATAACATTTAAACGTATTTTTCGAAGAAATCTATTTTGAGCTTCTAGTAAAGTGCCATTTCCGGTTTTCCGATTTGCACAAAACCTAATGGGCTCTTTCCATTACAGAAAAAGTTCAAAATACAAGGTTTCAAAATTTTCTGAATGATAGTATTTGAGTTAGAGTGGAGAATCCACATATACATACACACACACACACACACACACACACACACACACACACACACACACACACACACACACACACACACACACACACACACACACACACACACACACACACACATACACACACACACACACACACACACACACACACACACACACACACACACACACACACACACACACACACACACACACACACAATACACACATACACACACATACATACACACACATACACATATACACACAGACATCATCGTGAAAATGTTAAAATTGGATTCTAGGGACCTTAAAACGTGGTCATTTACCAAAATCTCGATATGCGATTTTTAGCACGATGACAATTTTATTTTGTCAATGAATTTTTCGATATTATACACTGACACGAAAAACGGGCCATTTTTTTTTATAAAAAAATGTTACTGCTTTATTATTTTGTAATATCATTACATATTTTCATTATGGGTTTACAGACGACCATTTGGTATTATTAAATGAAAGATTAAAATAGCTAATAATTGTTTATTTCGGGTTGCAACATAACGTTGACTTCTTCCGTCTTCAATAATGCAACAATAGAAACTACAGTTTCTGCATTCAGTGACATCTTCAACACATTGAATTGACAAATAAACAATGAAACAAGCAAATGAAATAAATGAAACCAATATAAGCCTACTAATACATTTTGTTAATTTCGTGATTTCGTTATGACAAGTTAAGAATAGGAATATTTGAGTTAATTATTTAGGAGTTGATTGATGTTAGGTCGAGGAAGTTCAGTTGACATCTATCAATAACAACATTTTATAGAAATTACTGAAATTAAGTGTTATTAGCATTTTTGTTACAAAAAAATGGCCCGTTTTTCTTGCCGGTCAGTGTATTATACATTATATGATTTTACATCAAATATGTACTTACTTCTTCACACACAGATTGCCAACTATAGCAAGTAATTCCAATAATGAATAGAAATATTATAGCCCAAGTTCCACCCATGATTATAAACAATATTTCATCTCTGTTGAATCCACTTTGTATTCTTGCTAAAGATTTTACTGAAGGGCTTGTTCCCGTTGCCAAAAGTAAAAAATAAAAACCAACTTGCATTAAAATTTTAAAAGAATACGTTTCTCCAATATGTAAAGATGAATCACATAGTAACCGATGACTATCAACTGTTTTGAATAGTTTTTCCAAACATTGTCGGTTAGTTTTAAAAGAAATTTTTAGTTCTTCAACATTGTTCAGTTGTTTGTTTATAACAAAAAATTCATGTTTCACTTCTGTCAAAATTACAACTTGATATAACGATATTATTATATTGGAATATATTGTCAATTGAATAAACATAAAATGGCTTAATATGGTATCAATATTAACAAGATAATCGAAGTAGGCGTAGGCTATATTCCCAGTTGTTATAAACAAAATAATGAAATACAATCTGCATTCTTTTGTCACATAACTTTTCCTTGTCATTTGATGGTTCAAGCGATATAGCGATTGTCTTATTTTATCCTTTTTTAAAATGTTGAATCCAAATGATAAAAAACAATCGAAAATACAAGTTATATATATCATGGCACGTTCACTGCCTACTACTCCAGTAAGTTCACCTTTTATAACATATGGAATCATACTTGTCAAAGAATAAGCGTAGAAACAAAAAATTGGTAACGAGTATGCATAATTTAACATATATACAAAAATATTGTTCTTTGAAAAAAATATGAATGATACTCCGAGAATTCTTGCCACTTGGTTTATTGGGTAAATGTAATGCAAAAATTTAACTGACATGGTTGTAACTACTTTATTTTTATTACTATACGTAATGTGTAGTAAGTTGATTATTGTAATGCACTTTACGAAATAATGAAGGCATTAGGCTAATATCGTTTCAGGGACAAATGTTTTCGATAAATCGAATATATTAATAACAGTTCATGCCATTAAATTAATTTAAAAAACTTCGAATCGTATATTTTATTAAAATTATTATTTTTACCTCCCGCTACCCTTGATAAGGGAGGTATAGGGATCATGCTAAAAATCGCATATCGAGATTTTGGTAAATGACCACGTTTTAAGGTCCCTAGAATCCAATTTTAACATTTTCACGATGACGTCTGTGTGAAAATTTTGAAACCTTGTACTTCGAATCGGATAACTGGAAATGGCAACTTACTAGACGCTCAAAATAGATTTTCTTCGAAAAATACCTTTAAAAGTTATTTTTTCGAGATTAATGTTATTACAAAGATTATAAAATTTTCTATAGATTTGCATTAATACTTTTTCTATATATTTTATGGATAAATTTATAAAATTATCCATAATTTAAATCCCAGTGCCTACGCTTTAAACAAACAAAACGCAGTTATTCAAATGTATGTAACTGACAAATAAATTTCACTATCAAAGAACTTATCATTTCAAAATAATATTAGTAACGTCTTAAAAAGAAAAAAGTAAATAGAACAATAGAAAAGGAATTCAATACAGTTTCCAGCATAAGTAAATATGTAGGTATGTAATAAAAATTAACGATTCACAAAAATGTTTAAGCTGATCCTAATTTTTGGATTAGTGAATTCTATTCTATCCCGGTAATTAAAATTTAATCTTCATTTTATTATAGCTTCGGTGATTCAATGGTTAGAGCAACGCCTCATGTCATGAGTGCCTTCGGGGCTCTGGGTTCAAATCCCACTAAGGCATGGAGTTGTGTGAATGTGAACCCACATTGTAATTGGGATTTAATCCTGTTGAGGGGTTTTAAAAAAGGTAGTTACTTGGATTAGAAATGAGGGAAGGTAATGTACTGGAAATATAGAACCTTTCGCAAGAAACTGTGTATGGAATTTATATAAAATACATAGAACTGACGAAAGGTAATGTGCTGGCCACATCAGATTTTTTCAATATGGCGGCAAAATCCGGGGTAGATAGAGGATGCAAAATTAGTATGTCTTTTTGAAGGTTCAAATTAAGAGAATAAAATTTGTTACAGTTTGCCACCAATTATTTCCACAATAACCTCTTTTAAACGCTCTAATGACTGGACTAATTTGCTTAGTTAAATACCACTTAGTCAATTATAAAATAAATAATATTTAAGCTAAGTGTTTAGTAAAAATAACTATTTGTCAAAATATCTGCAAGTAAAGTGTAGAAAAGTATAGGTAATATAATCTTCTTTAGGCACATTTTAGATTTGCAACTTTTCTAAACATATCCCAACACACACTAACCTAATGTACCAAACTCGGCCCAAGTTCTTTTGGTTTGAATTTTATTAACTAGGTATGTTTTTTTCAGGTGCAACCGTGTGAAAAGCCGACACCCTTGTGTTGCAGACTTCGCAACTTGGAGTCCCGACATGTAACATGAAGCACTCAACACTGGTGAGTTTTTTTTAAATCATTTACTTCTACTAACACTTAGATACTTAGCTTGATCATTTTGGGTAGGTAAAACTTCAAAATTGTAATTATAATACATTATTGGCATTATATGTACAATATGTCTAGGTAATGACAAAAATTCGATACATATTTTCGACCAAAATTATATTGGTTGTACACTCAGGTGCACAAAAACGGGCCATTATTTTTTTTACCTTCCGTCACCTTTAGGTAAGGACCGTATTGTCTTTGGTCAAAAAATTTGGTGATAAGTTTTTAATCAATAAGTACGTTTTAGGGTTCCTAGTATACAATTTTACTATTTTTACGATGATGTCTGTATATGTGTATATATATATATATATATATATATATATATATATATATATATATATATATATATATATATATATATATATATATATATATATATATATATATACATATATATATATATATATATATATATATATATATATATATGTGTGTGTGTGTGTGTGTGTGTGTGTGTGTGTATGTATATGTGTGTGTGTATCTGTGTGAGTGTGTGTGTGTGTGTAACAAAACTTTCGTCTGTGGTAATTCTAATACTACAATTTCAAAAATTATAATTCTTTCATATTCTTCTTCGTTACATCCATATGAAGATTAGATTTTTGTTAGAACTGGTCAACCGGAAGTACCCTAATTTGAATATTTTAACAGTTTTTCTTGAAAAAACTATGTTAAATATTATTTTTTCACATTTAATGTTATTATAAATATTAAAGAATTTATTATTCTCTATACGGTTCGACTGCATTTTAAATTTCATATTAAATGGATATATAGTTAAAACATATCAAAGAAATTAAATTTCATAAAGTAGCCTTCTATGGAAACAACTACTATATTAAGAAAATTCTGCTTGAAAGATGTCAGTGTCAAGTGCAATTGACATAGTATGTTTGTGTAATAATTTTACTGGAAACATAGGACCTTCTACTACAAACTTTCTGTTTGGAATTTGTACAAAATACATACAACTGCCGAAAGATAATGTACAAGAAATAGAATCTTTTGCAAGGAGCTATCTGTATGAAATTTGTACAGAGTGATCAAAAATGGCTGAAGCATGCCGCTCCATACAATTTTGACATTTGCCGCTTACCTAATATGACGGCATTACTATTTCCATGAGCGTAAGTTTCGAATTTTGTTAGCTGTCATAACAATACTGCCAAGAACCGTCTTGTTACGTTCAACTGAACGAAAATATTCGACAAAAAGAAATTTGAATCAACGTACGTCAATGATATTAAACAAATGTAATGCAGCTGTCATCATCTGTCATATGTGGAATATAGTTTGACGAATGGACCTTTCCAATTTAAGGGCTATCTCTTTCTATCGCTGCAAATAGTAAGAAAATGGCGCGAACAACTGCCAGTTGGGCTGTCAAACGAAACGTCAAAAATATTGCAGTCATTAAAATACCTGTATTCTCAGTGAAAATTTGCATCGTTAGACATATTACCTTCAATAAAAGCTTTTGTAACTTATTTCGATAAGATTTTTTAAAGTTATCTTACATTTTACGTCTAATTTTTTTAGAATCAAACGTCATAGATCTCAGTTGTTCTTACTATGCGCAGATCCCCATCGCGCATATCTTCTATCTCTTTAAATTGGAAAGGTCCATTATGAAAAATTGAAATATAATTTTGACATTATTGTGGAACAAAAATTGTCACGTGACCTTCAGCCATTTTTGATCACTCTGTATAAACCAAGGTTCTTTAACTACTAGTAGTTAAAGAACCTTGTGCATAAACTACATAGAACGGACGGAAGGTAATGTGCTGGCCACATCAGATTTTTTTAAAGTAAAAATCAGGGCCGCGCCGTGCGGGTGGGCAGGTCGTGCCCCGCACAAAGGCGCCTGACTTTGAGGGGCGCCGTTTCAAGACAGTAAAGTAAATAATAGTAAATTTTTATAAAATAATCTTATTTGTAAAGACAAAATTACTATAAAACTTACAACTTAACGTGATACAAGTCAACAATATATTTTTTTATTTATTTGCATTATAGCTCTAGTTACATATAAGTAAAATATTTATCGTATCAATCGGTTCGTTATTATTCTACCGTTGTTATATTGAAATAATAACTATGAAAATGTTGATTACAACAATGAATATATTGATCATAACTCAAGAATATTGATTACAAGAATAAATCCCACAATGAATTCAATATTTAAATACCTACTATTATTTTGCAAAGAATCAAATGCACATACAATTCTGAAATCTGTTGTAAAATTGTTGATTACAACAAACGATTTTGATTATAACCTATTGATTACAAGAATGAATCTAGAAAAATTTCATCAATATGTTAAATCTAGCATTTTTAAAGAACAAAAGTATAGTTTAAACTTTAATTTGCAAATTTTACATCATGAGGGGAAGGGGCGCTAAAATATAACATAGCACACAGGCGCCTTATACCCACGGAGCGGCCCTGGTAAAAATTTTTTTTATAAATTTGAGGGGAGGGGTTAATATTTTTATTAGTTTCTGCGGAATCTCTCTATTTATGTCCGATACTATAGGTCATAAATGTTGGTTAATAGAAGAGCGCATTGACATATTATGCGGGAGGGAATTACCCATTTCTCACTAGTGCGATTAAAACTATTTATTTACTTACTTCAATACTAACTGATCTCCACGAATGACAAATTATTCCAATTACGATTACAAATCCACAACTCCATGTTGTACCAACAAACATCAAAATAATATTTCGTTCATCAATTTCGTCGTTCTTTCTTATATTTGCATGTATTATTTCAACTGTAGGCGATATACCTACAGTTAGCATCAGGAAATAAAACCCTATTTGTAGCAAAAGTTTCATTGAATAGATTTTACAGAAATTTTCACAGACTTCTGTCAATTTTTGATGATTTTGAACAAGAAGAAACATATCTTGTATATCATTTACAATTTTAAATTTGTTGTTAATATTTTTAAATTCATTTTTCATTTCTATCAAAATAACAACAAAATATAATGTAACTAAATTATTTAAAAATCCGTCATAATTTAATGCGAAAAACGTAAAAGTCTGTTGAATGTCCTTATCAATATATTGAGAACAAATGCACCAAAATATATAAATAGATAGCATAATAACAATAAGTGAAACAATTTTTTGTATTTTCGATTTGTAATTTGCAACATAACTAATATATTCATTTAAAGTAAAAATATTTGATTTTATATTTCTTCCTTGAAATATACTAAAACAAATAGAAAATGCATAATCAAAAATGCAAATGAAAATTAATAAACTTTCTTGACTTTTTCCCATATATCTTATTTTAATATTTTCATCAAATATATTATAAACTGACTGTACAAAAAAATAGCAAAACATGATATTACATGGTAACCCAATGAAATAATTAAAAATTTGCACAACTTTAGATTCATTATTTTTGAAACTAAGAAAAGATATTCCACAAATTTGCAAAATTAAATGTAAAGGTTTCAAATAATTTACAAAATTTGATAACATTTTATGCGTACGATTACAAACAACAAAGTAAAATTATATTTTTGCTTTGTAGGTAAATAATAATTATACATTAACATAATTGCAATATCTTAATTAGTTTTTCCTTGCTACGCATTTAAATTGAAGTAGTATAAAAAAATATAATTTAATAAACACATGGCATGAAAAAGTACATAGGTATTTAATTAATTTAAAGGTTTTTTCTTGTTTAACAGTTTAAGTTTTTTAATTTATTTCCATTTCTTCTTGATTTGTCATTAATAAAAATTGGATTAATATTGTAATGTAAGTCGAAACAGCAGCGATGACCTAAAAAAATATGGTCTTAAATTATATACAATCATTTTGTAATATAATTATTATATGTGTTCATTATTTTTGTATTGTTTGAAATGTTAAGGCAAAAGTTCAGTTTATAAAAAGAAAGATTTGATTACAACAATAATATTCTTGATTACAATAAAGAAAATTTTATTACAATAATGAAAATTACTAATAACATAAATAATTATAGGTATATTTTAGTTCTCAATTTGCCGTCCTTAGGAAATGCGTAAGCTGCCAAATGCCTTGGCTGTCTTCCAATCTCAAAATCTTATGTAACATAAAACGAAAACGACTAGAGGCATTATGCTAGTATAGATTGAGGGCTAGTGCTCCGTGAAAAATGTATCATGGTATTCCAAATACTGACCCTTGTTCCTTAGGGTTCCTATATTAAGTATTTAATGAGATATTCGTTAGACAAAAAAGAATACAATTTACAAAAAATTATTACTAAATTTAATGTGATACGCTCAAATTTAGGGTTGATTTATAAGTGTCCTACGGGATAGCCGGATACGACAACGTGCTAGGATTGTTCTTTAGGGTTGCTATATTGAGTATTTAATGAGATATTCATTAGACAAAAAAGAATACGATTTACAAAAAATTATTAATAAATTTAATGTGATACGCTCAAACTTAGGGTTGATTTATTAGTGTCCTACGGGATTGCCGGATACGACAATGTGCTAGGATTGTTCCTAAGGGTTGCTATATTGAGTATTTAATGAGATATTCATCAGACAAAAAAGAATACAATTTACAAAAAATTATAAATAAATTTAATGTGATACGCTCAAATTTAAGGTTGATTTATTAGTGTCTTACGGGATAGCCGGGTACGGCAACGTGCTAGGATTGTACCTTAGGGTTGCTATATTGTGTATTTAATGAGATATTCATTAGACAAAAAAGAATACAATTTACAAAAAATTATTAATAAATTTAATGTGATACGCTCAAATTTAGGGTTGATTTATTAGTATCCTACGGGATATCCGGATACCACAACATGCTAGGATTGTTCTTTGGGGTTGCTATATTGAGTATTTAATGAGATATTCATTAGACAAAAAAGAATACAATTTACAAAAAATTATAAATAAATTTAATGTGATACGCTCAAATTTAGGGTTGATTTATTAGTGTCTTACGGGATAGCCGGGTACGGCAACGTGCTAGGATTGTACCTTAGGGTTGCTATATTGAGCATTTAATGAGATATTCATTAGACAAAAAAGAATACAATTTACAAAAAATTATAAATAAATTGAATGTGATACGCTCAAATTTAGGGTTGATTTTTTAGTGTCCTACGGGATAGTCGGATACGACAACGTGCTAGGATTGTTCTTTGGGGTTGCTATATTGAGTATTTAATGAGATATTCATTAGACAAAAAGAATACAATTTACAAAAAATTATAAATAAATTTAATGTGATACGCTCAAATTTAAGGTTGATTTATTAGTGTCCTACGGGATAGCTGGATACGACAACGTGCTAGGATTGTTCCTTAGGGTTGTTATATTGAGTATTTAATGGGATATTCATTAGAAAAAAAAGAATACAATTTACAAAAAATTATTAATAAATTTAATGTGACACGCTCAAACTTAGTGTTGATTTATTAGTGTCCTACGGGATAGCCGGATACAACAATGTGCTAGGATTGTTCCTTAGAGAAGTATTGTAATATTGAATAAATAGTTTTTAAAAAGGCCAGTTTATATTTGATAGACCATCGTACATATTTGTTATTTTCAAAGGCCCGGCTGTAAAATCCTATTCATGATCAAGCCGGCCAGGTACAGTACCGTTACAATAATTTTATTGAAAGATACAAAACAGAATTAAATTACAAACATTTTATCTTTATGTAATATTAATATTCGTGTAAGAATTATATTGTCGCGCACTTGAGCGAGCGAAGCGAAGCGCGATGAAGAGAAGATTTTTCATTCAATGTATTATTATATGCGTACGCGCACTTTGGAGCAGCGAAGAGCAGAGCAACGAAGCGACTATACACGTAAGAATATATTCAATGACAAAACTTCTCTTCGCCGTGCTTCGCTTCGCCACTCTTCGCATCCCTCAAGTGAACTTTTAGTTCTCCATTGTTTAATAAGATAAAATTAATTTTATGTACTTACCGTATGCAGTAAAGTATTGTCTAAAGGAAAAAATCCGCATGCAGTAAATTGTAATCTACTGTGTATCATTTGCAAAGATACATGCTGGAACTATGTATATAAAAGTCGTTACAATTTATTAATTACATAGTTAATCTAATTTGATACGTACTTCATCGAACATGTAAACAGAATATAATTCTACATTTTGATTCCAAAATTCGTGCACTAAGACTCCAGTTTCTTTAGCCTGAAAATTTAAATAATGGGTAATTACAATAAAGAAAATTTGATTACTATAATTAAAATTATTGTTACTGTATGTTTTTAGTTTAATCTGGGCATATGATGTTTATGCAGTAAATACATGTTTTTCTGATCAGAATCCCTCATTTTTACCTCTCGCTAAGAGAGGTATTGAATTCATGCTAAAAATCGCATATCCAGATTTTAGTGAATAAGCACGTTTTAAGATGTGTGTGTGTGTGTGCGCGTGTGCGTGCACGTGCGTGTGCGTGTATGTGGATGTGTGTGTGTGTGTGTGTGTGTGTGTATGTATGTGTGTGTGTGTGTGTGTGTGTGTGTGTGTGTGTGTGTGTGTGTGTGTGTATGTAGGTTCCACGATTTCTCAAATACTATAAGACTTAAGACATTTTTAACTACGGATTCCACAATCTAACAATAATGGGAAGAGTTTATTTATTAAGTTTTGGTAACAATTGGACAACCGGCAGTAGTAGTTACAAGAAAAAAATCATCTAAATATTATTTATCGAAAATTTATGTAAATACTTATATTAAAGAACGTTAATTTCTTTGTTCGATAAATATAAATTCATTCTTATATCTTCTATAGATTTAGAGATAAAGAAATGCATATAAAATAATTTGATCTCAGATCAAACTACTTCAAGGCAAGAAATTTAAATGTTTGTAATTCACACATAAATGTCACTGTCAAAAATATTTGTATGCCACTGTCAAAAATATTTGTACATCATTATGAAAATTTAAAAAAGTCAACAACACAAAAGAATATACGTAAAAAAGAATATAAAAGGAATTTGCGAAAAAATGACGAATATAAAGAAAAGAAAAAAAAAATATCTGGCGAAAGGTTATGTGCTGGCCACATCAAATTTTTTTTATTGAATACAACAAAGAAATACGTAATTACAATAAAGAAAATTTGATTACTATAATTAAAATGACTAATCACACAAAAAAAATTGATTATAATAATTATTGTTGTTATTGTAACTTTAGTTTACTGCAGTAAATACATATTTTTCTGATTAGAATCCCACATATTTTTAAAAGAATATTGATTACAACAAAGGAATTTTGATTACAATAATGAAAGTATGCAATGAGGGCCAAAAAATATTGTTTGCCAGTGCCCATAAAAGTCTAAATGAGGTCCTGCCGTGTATACTTACTTTTAATGATACTGATCGAAAAATTAAACAGATACCTGCTATAATACTAACACAGAACAAGATCCAAAAATGTCCATATGCTATTGTCAGAAAATCAAGAAAACTAAATTTCTTTTTAATTATCTGATTAGAAGTAATTGAAGTTATTATTGTTATTAATCCAATTATTAATAACGTAAATAGAAATGTAATCTGCTGCAGAATTCTGAGTGACAAAGTATTACAATAGGTATTACACACACTTGTAAGTTGGAAATGCTTTTCAAAAAGATGAAACACTTGTTTAAGTTCGTAATTTTTGTTTACTTTTTTATTTGGAATTTCTTTTGAATTCTTGTTAATAATATTTGATATTTTGTCATTAATATTTTGAAATTCTTCTTCGATAACTTGTAATATTATAGCCATATTATGAAATCGTATAACATTGTTGATAATATTTAAATAATAGAAGAAAAATGAATGAAAACTGCCAGGTCTATTAACATAATAATCCATATATCCCAAAATAGCAAGAACAGCGAATATTATGAACAAAAATATTGATGATTTCACAAATTTCTTTTTGTAATTTTGTTCACTTATATAGGAATCTATCATAAATATGTTATTTTTCATTTGATTTCTTTGAATGATATTAAAAATAAATGATAAAACAAAATCACACATATTTGAAGCAATAACAATCAATACTTCATTTTTTGAAATAAATTTCGCAGTGAAACCAGAGTATATAACAATAAGTCGCTTGTACGTTTTAAAAAGATAATAGAACATAAACGAAATAAATGGAAATGGTAGCAAAAAATCGAACAAAACGTTATTATTCAAACTGTATAATATAGCTCCAAATATATGCATTAAAAAATTAAAAGGTTTTAAATAACTAATAAAATTGTTCATGATTCCTTTATTTTTAATACTTTCAACTTCGAAAATCAACATTATACTAATAACAAATGATTGGTTGACAACAAAATTTGTTTTTCTAATAATTGTAATTACTTAGCTAATGTTTAAATTGACATTTCAAAATCATTAATAATATTTAAACGTTATTTCATTGCGTTTTTCATTTCTAGAAATTGAATAAAAATTATAACATAGGTCGATACAGCAGCAATTACCTACAAACAATAAATTAATGAAAATTGTTTTTATTAAATAAATTTATCTACAGTATATAATAAAGTATTGTCCAATTTAAAAAATCCGCAGGCTGTAAACTTTAATCTTTCGTGAAGGAATTGCAAAGAAATATTTTGAAATTGTTGCTGAAATGAAATGAATTTATTAAATGTTCATTAACTAAATAAATTTTAATACTTCATATATAATTAATTTAGAATACTGTTCTATACTTTCATTCCAATATTCGTGAACCAACAATGCAGTTTTTTTCGCCTAAAACAAAATATATTTGTACTAATTCGGGTTAGGAGGTGATACTGAACGATTTGAATTTTTGAATTACGCGCTACTTTTGACGCATGCGCTTCTGCAACTTGGCGCGTTACTTGTATTAGGCAAAGTATTAATAATTCAATGGATGAAGCTGTTGGCACTCGGTGAAACATATTGGAAATTATTAAATAAAACACTCGGTTTAGTTTCACAAAATAAATAAAGGATAAACTTTATTGTACAATTTCGCCAGCTACGGCATCTTCAGAAGTACTGAGGATGGTTGCGACTAACGAATCAATTTATACATAATCAGGTAGCGGATTACGAGAATTAGGGAATAGGGGAAAAGCCAGAGATCACACAATCTAGGAACGGGTGGTCAAGAAGATCTAATTGTTCATTCATTAGGGGTAGACCCTTGTGGATGTGTTTACTAATTTCAAACGATTCCAAGAAAGTCAGTCTAAGGCCTTTCCTCTCTTTATGTAAGACCGTTAAATTATTTTGTTCACATGTGTGTTGATTTTCTATTAAGTGTTTTGCCAAATTTGAGTTAAATTTATTGTTTCTGAAAGACGACATATGTTCCTTAAATCTAAAGTATTAATACTTATCTTTGACGCGGAACTACCACGAAACAGATTGTTAGAATGCAATACGATCGATAAAGACAGCGATACGGGAGCAAGGGATTTGTATCGTGTAACATTTCGACCGGGTGGGATTCGACGGCGTGAAAATATTTGAATTTTTGTAGAACGGGCAAGGTGGTGGCGGTACATTTCGACCGCGTGGGATTTAGACTGAGTGGAATTCGACCGCGCGGGATGCTTCGTCTAAAACACCGTCTTACCTCAATATGTATTTGAAACCACGGATAACAAACCATTTCAGTTGCTACTAAATATAAAACCATATTCATTATACCAAGATATACAAATTGCAAATCTCTTATATCAAATCTAGTATTATAATGAACTTTAATTATTGTAATTGTCGTTGGTGTTACTGCAAACGCTAACATTGTAAAATAAAACGTTATCTGTACTAAAATTTTCTTCGAAAACACTTCACATAATTTTCTTGACACATCCGACAAATTTTGGTGATCCATTACTAAACTAAAAACTAATTTATATGTTTCCAAATATTGTTTTTTTCTTATCATTTGTTGAATTTGTTTGTTTATGTACTTAAATTGATTTTTGATTTCTGTTAAAATAATAAATTGAATTGAGGCTAATAATACATTTAAGTAAGCGTTGGAAAATACAAAAAAAATTAAAGAATATATCGTAGTTAGCTTTGAGAAATAATGGTAAAGCGCCCAAGAATAAAAAGTGAATGTGAATATAATTATTAAAATAATTAACTTGATTTGTTTTTGTTTGTAGTTTTGTTTATACGTCAAAAGATAGTTAATGTTGTATAAAACATTTTTGACGTTATTTCTTTCGAAAATATGTATTATTAGCAGAATTATATATTGAACTATATTGAATAATACTAACATAAATCCTTCACTACGCTGAATAAATACATTAATACTATAAGAAGCTAATAAGTCATATTTCATTATGTGCAGTAAACTACGATACATGAGAGTAAAGAATAATGATAATGCAGGTAACCCAATTAAAATATTAAAATCACCAAATCTGTTTTCATGTAATGTGAAAAAAGAATAGCCACATATTTGTAAAAATGTGTTTATTGGTTTCAAATAAGAAATAAAATCGTTCATTTTGGAGCAATGTTCTTGTAATACTGAAATTATTTTATATAAAATTATGTTTTATTGATTTTAATCATATAATTATTTTGTTGATACATGAAAATTAATTATCTTGTATCTTTCAGTAAAATGTAGTAGGTAGGTAATTATACCAAACGCCAAAATAGTTTTTAAAGTTTTTTAAAAATATATCGATGTGCTAGTTTTAATAACATTTGAAATGGTACTTTATTACCTCTCGCTAAGAGAGGTATTGAATTCAAGCTAAAAATCGCATATCCAGATTTTAGTGAATAAGCACGTTTTAAGGTCCCTAGAATCCGATTATAACATTTTTACGATGATGTCCGTATGTGTGTGTGTGCGTGCGTGCGCGTGTGCGTGCGTGCGTGGGTGCGTTCGTGCGTGCGTCTGCGCGCGTGTGTGTGTGTGTGTGTGCGTTGGATCCACGATTTCTCAAATACTGTAAGACTTAAGACATTTTTAACTACGGATTCCTCAATTTAACAATAATGGTAAGAGTTGACTAAGTTTTGGTAACAATTGGACAACCGGAAGTAGTAGTTACAAGAAAAAAATCATCTAAATATTATTTATCGAAAATTTATGTATATACTTATATTAAAGAACGTTAAATTCTTTATTCGATAAATATAAATTCATTATTATATCTTCTATAGATTTAGAGATAAGGTAATGCATATAAAATAATTTGATGTAAAAATTCTCAGATCAAACTACTTCAAGGCAAGAAATTCAAATGTTTGTAATTGACACATAAATGTCACTGTCAAAAATAATTGTATGCCGCTGTCAAAAATATTTGTACTTCATTATGAAGATTATGAAAATAAAAAAAAGTCAACAACGCAAAAGAATATACGTAAAAAAGAATATAAAAGAAATTTGCGAAAAAATGACAAATATAAAGAAAAAGAAAAGGAAAGTAGAAAAAGAAAATTTCAGGATATTGAATATAAAGAAAATGTATGTATTGTACATAATTTATATTAAAATATCCCATAGATTTTGCAAATATATGTGAGAATTATTTTGTAGTGAGACATGAATATATGTATTTGTACTTAAAAATATTTTTCGTTTTATGCGTACAACCAGGTAAAATATCTGGCGAGAGGTAATGTGTTGGCCACATCAGATTTTTTAATAGATTTTAGTGAAAAACTATTTAAAAATATAATCCAAAACTTTACAAATTTGGTATATAAGACTTTTATGTCTATTGGAATAACATAGTAGATCTTGGTTAAAACAGGCTAACCGGAAGTGATATATTACCTGATGTTGTTAACAGTTTTTCTTGAATAAAATGGTTTCATTTTCATTTTACAAATAAATGCTTCAAATAAGAGTTTTAGAGAATTAAATTCTGCGTGTAGCACATCATGTATTATTAAATTAGCCCTTTGTATAAGCGAGATATGTAAATTTAAAACATATACTTTTTGGTTTTTATAATGAAGCTTGCTATGGATTAGGACAAAAAATTACAAAAAAAAAATAGATGCTAATGTCAAATTATGTCAAATACGTGCAGTTTTATAATTTGACCTATTTCATGTTGGTCTTGCGTACAAGGAAGTCGTGTGGTTAAATAAATTAATGAAGTTCAATATTTTTGTATTCTTTAAAATGTTAATGCAGAAGGTATATCTTATAGCTCTTCAGTTCATAGAAAGAAAGATTTGATTACAACAATAAACTACTTAATTACAATAATGATAATGACGAATAATATATATTTTAGTTAGAAGAAAACACATTTTTAACATGGGTGGGGGTTGAATTTTGTTTCATTTATTGCTACCTACTGAAAGGGCAAAGGGCCATCGTAATGTAGGCCGTTCAAAAATTTTTGACATTGATATTTAAACTCAGTCCGCCCCTGATCATCAGTATATCCGGCTATTTGCTTTTGACATTAAAACTCATGTTAGTTATCAACACGCAACTTATCTATATATCACGGTTTTTCCAAGAAATGTTTGCATTCTAGGTACATTATACATTCATTATATTCATAGATGTACCTACCTACGAACAAGCGAATAAGAGTACCTACTATATTTTAAATATACATAATACAATTTATTGTGAACTACAAGTTGTAGTAGTGACTATACTATTTCCCGTTATTGTTAGTAAGTATTTGCAAGCTAAATTTAATTTACAATAATTTATACAAATTATAAACAATATATTTGAGGTTATTTTCAGATTTTTTCCTTCAATTTTGACAATTATAGAATTTTATATACAGCAAATTTTAATTAATTTACTATTTTATGCTTAAGCTCAAAAACTTTATTTTCTATTATATCTCAAGACCTAGAGAAATGAGTCAGATTACGTGGCCGACCGAGCGATCGAAATGGAGCGCCGAATGCCTAGTTATACTCAAAGAGAGCAGCACTGGTTCACTTCCTGCGACAAATTTAAACACAGTCAACAGTAAAAGTCGCGATTTTCCTATAAAATTTCCAGTAAATACAATGATATGTCAAAATTTACAAAAAACAGTCGATAAAGAAATATTAGAACGCAATATTCAATCTGTTTATCCTATATTACATGAACATTCTTTATTGTTATGTACTAAATTTTTAATCTTCAAACGAAACCACGGCACGGAAAAGGAAAGAAATTTTTATAAAAATGTTACTTTGAAAGATTTAATTGAAAGACTGTTAACTAAACGCGCAGTAAGTTTTATGAGTGCAGAGGATTCTACATTATTATTGGATAAATCTAAACATTTTGGAACGTGGGACATCATTGGCACTGAAAAAGAAAAACCGCCATTAATTTTGGACAACTGTATAAGTTATGACGAAATAAAATTATCCGCTTTATTGTCTGTTTCTTCGTATACATATTTCATAAACGATGGAAATAGATCCAATGCTGGATTTGTCGAACCAAACAGACAAAAATTAGAACAAGAAGGAATAATTATAGGGTTAATTGGTGCTCGTTTCGAACGAGAATACAAAATGGAATATGAAGAAATAATCATATCCCAAACACAAAACACGGTTGAAAGAGGATACGGCGAAGATTCTCAACCATCTTTGCATAAAGTTTTTGCAGAATTCTATGAAGATCCTTCGTTTTTATACAACGATAATAAAGTTGTAAATGGAGACAGATTTTTTAAACTTGCAATCGGTGAATATTTCGATAATGTTGCTTTTATAAAACGTCTTGCTTTGTCGTTTGATACTTTATTAATCGAAGCAAATCACAGAGGAAAAATGAGTAACAAATCTGCGTATATCCATCTAGTAGGCATTGGGTTAGGGGTATGGAAAATATCAACGCATCAGACTCAATTGTTTGTTGATACTTTTGGGGAAAGAATTAAGTAAGAACTTAAAGTTTTTAAAGAAATTATTAAATCGTGATGATTGTAGATTTTTGGGACAGAATCTATCGAATATATCTGACGTACACTTTGCGTATATATCAGGAACACAGCATTGTTTGCAATACGTTAATGGTGATACTATTCCAATAAAAAATCATCCAAATAGTGGAATAAAAATACATATTTCAAGAAGAGAGCCTCATACAAAGCTGACGGTTGAAGGTAAATTAATTACATATAGGCGATGTGCACATTTTGAGCGTCAGCGTCTCTAACGGCTACATTGGCATTTTTGGTTACCGAATCAATTTTGACATTTCGAGAAAGTGATACAAATTACAATTTTATTTTGAGTTGTTGCTATTGTGCATAATATTATATATATATATATATATATATATATATATATATATATATATATATATATATATATATATATATATATATATATATATATATCATAGTATATTGAAATGAATAAAGAAAATATTTAAAATGCTATATATGTGATGTGACAATCAAAAAAGTCAAAATACCAGCGAAGGTACTGTGGCAGAAAATATAATTTTGCTCATAATGTGTGATTTCTGTAAACCATTTTATCATATTTAAATTTATATTATAATTTATAATATTAGTTGAATGTTACAAGATGCACAATACATGGAAATTAAGATTAAAAAGTTGGAAAACTTGAATGATTGGAAAGAATATTTCTACATATCACTATATCAGTGTGTGATGTTAGCATCTTTCTTTTATATTCGCAATAAATGAAGAAGATTCTTCATTGAAAATATACCAGGTTCTAAGTGGAATCAGTTGCAGTAGCTCGGAAAATAAAATACACGAAAATGCGAACAATGTGAATTTCTACCTTTAACATTAACATTACATGTACAAAATCTATAATAAATAGATGAATTATGTCAAAAATAGACTTCTATTTCATACAACTGCAAGTATTATACAATTTTAACACAATTTTCTGCTTCTTGTATTATATCTTGTTGAAATATTAACTTAAGAAACACATTTTTATATAATTCATTATTGCAATCACACGACCATTGTTGAAATTTTATTCATACGATAAGTATCTTTTACAATGAGAAAATATGTATACCTAAAAGAATTTTTCATATTAGTAGAAGATATCTGTCTAAGAGTTATTTTCTTATACATCTGTTCCTCATATAATCTAGGAAATTTATAAAATTTGATACTTCAATCGGTAATTTTGTAAGAATTATTAGATCCCCCACTGCATCACATAATATTTAACGTCTTATCATTCGCATTCATTGCAAATATTTTATAAAATAGAAATTCCAAAATTATTCTGACATAAAACATAACCTTGCTATGTTTCAATGAGTAACCAATTTTGTCATTTTTGTCCGCTGTCGGCGCTCACTACTTTTGTGCACACCGCCTATTTACATATTTCAAAATATTTAGAAATATAACTATGTGTACAGTTCTAACAGCAATATATAATTTTTATTTCCCAAATTAGGAAAACTACTGGTAGTTTCGTATGCCTGGGACGGTAACGCTTTTCCTGGTAACGAATTTTGGGTAGGAATGCTGACATCTACTGGAGACTGTGCTGCGGCTTGTTCTACCCAAATATCAGAGATACATAATCCCTATATTAATCCCCTAGTATGTGCTGAAAATCTGCATATAGCTATGTTGGATGGAACCGTTAAAACGCTGAAAGAAGTTTGTGAGATGAGAACAAATATCGAATAAAATAAAAAATAAATATATTTCATTGTTATGTGTTCATGTCAATTGCATTTATGTCTGTATTGTTTATAAATAAATATACATCCTAACGTACAAATCTTGATCTTACCTATGAATTTGGCGCGCGTGTAAGTGTGCATTTCTTGAGCTCCGACTTCGCGCGCTTACAAATTTAAAAAGTACACTCCAGATTGCAAATTTTATAAAAATAATTTACTAATAACTCAAGTTATTCCCTTTTTGTAATAAATGAACTTTCAAAGATAAATGAAAATTTAAGTATAACAGAATACAGAAAATACTAATCGATTCTTCGTTATGTAGCGCAGCGTTAAACCCATATTACAGATACCATTATGGCACGCTCGGGAAAAACCTAAGAGATGGCAGCACAGATATTAAAATATGGAATAGATTTGAATTGGAAATTTTAATAAATTTGACAATAAATGAATTTGAATTCTACATTATACAAATATATTTTATTCGTTGAGCGGTTTAGCAGTTCATAGTAATAAATTTACTTTCTTCGAAGTTATTTATATTATATTTCAAATAAATTAATAATTCAAAAATTGACTATTAGTACAGTAGTTTTAATATATATTATATTTTAGAAAAGAGAATAGTATAAGACCAGATATACATTTTTAATTTTTTTAAATTAAAATTTATAAGTTTTGTTTGTATATTTTTTAAATTTTATAGAGTAATTATTGACAGTATTTATAATTTCATTATAAATAATCTGATGTGGCCAGCACATTACCTTCCGTCAGTTCTATGTATTTTGTACAAATTCCATGCATAAGTTTCTTTTAAGAGATTCCATACGATTTTCTTAATAGATGTTTCCATGGTTATAACACAGCTGGCTGCTTTTTGAAATTTAATTTCTTTATAATTTTTACCTCCCGCTACCCTTAGTAAGGGAGGTATAGGGATCGTGCTAAAAATCGCATATTTGCATATCGAGATTTTGGTAAATTACTACGTTTTAAGGTCTTTAGAATCCAATTTTAACATTTTCACAATGATGTCTGTGCGTATGTGTGTGTATGAATGTGTGGATCTTCCACTATAACTCAAATACTATCATTCAGAAAATTTTGAAACGTATTTCGAACTTTTTCTTTAATGGAAAGAGCTTATTAGATTTTGGTGAAAATCGGATAACCGGAAATGGCACTTTAATAGAAGCTGAAAATAGTTTTTCTTAGAAAAATACCTTTAAATGTTATTTCTTGGAGATTAATGTTATTATAACAATTAAAGATTAATAATTTTTTTATAGATTTGCATTAATACTTTTTCTATATATTTTATGGATAAATTTATAAAATTATCTATAATTTAAATCCCACAGCCTACGTTTTAAACAAACAAAACGCAGTTATTCAAATGTATATAACTGACAGAAATGTCACTATCAAAGAATTAATCATTTCAAAATAATATTAGTAACGTTTTGAAAAGGAAAAAGTAAATAGAACAACAGAATAGGAATTCAATACGGTTTCCAGCATAAGTAAATATGTAGGTATGTATTTAGATTAATAAATATTAACGATTCACAAAAATGTTTAAGCTAATCCTCATTTTTGAATGTGAATTCTATTCTATCCCGGTATTTAAAATTTGAACTTCATTTTATTATAGCTCCGGTGGCTCGCAACGCCTCATGTCATGAGTCCCCTCGGGGCTCTGGGTTCGAATCCCACTAAGGCATGGATGACTGTGAATGTGAATCCACTCTGTAATTGGGATTTTATCCTGTTGAGGGGTTTAAAAAAAGGTAGATACTTGGATTAGATTAGACTAAATTATAAGAAATAAACTGCCAGGTAATGGCGGGAGGTATTGTGTTGGCCACACCAGATTTTTTAACTCTATATCCATTAAATATGTAATCAAATCGTATAGAGCATAAAATATTCGTTAATATTTATAATAACATTAAATGTGAAAAAATTATATTTAACAGCGTTTTTTTCAAGGAAATCTGTTAAAATCTTCAAGTTAGAGTACTTCCGGTCGAGTAATAATAACCAAAATCTAATCAGCTCTTCATATAAATATAAATAAAAGGAATACGCAAAAATTATAATTTTCGGAAAGGTATATAGACGGTCGCATACAAAGATTTTTTCTGTCCACAAAGTTCTATTTTTATAGACAGAAAGTGCGAGCGTAATGTGTTATGACACCTGGTAATTAACAGTTGAATTTTTGATAATTATTGTGGTCGTTAATTATTGTGTACAGTTTTATTTTAATCAAATATTATTAAATTATTTTGGATTCGTGAGTTAACAGTGAAGCCCATAGATTGGTACGAAGAACATCCATGTTTATAGCTAGAATTATATAGGAAAGTACGTTCACAGTAGCAGACAGAATATGTGTGTACACAAAATTCTGTCCTCAAATTTGTTCATAAATATTTTGTTCAGAATTCTGTGCATAATTCTGTCCAAAATTATAGATCATAACAAACAGGCTAAGGATCTAACTACTACGTCACTTATTACAAATTCAACGTCATACTTACAGAGTTGATAGTATAGGTACATCTTTTACAATTTTTATTTCAAGCTAGAATAAGTAAGAATAAGTACAACTATACTACAAAAATAATTATTTCAACATTTTATTAATTATGTGTGTTCTTTTCAGATGCAGCCATATGAAAAGCAGACATCCTGGTGTTGCAGACTTCCCGACTTGGGGTCCCGACTTCGTAACCTGGAGCACTCAACAATGGTGAGTTACTTTGTAGTAGATAATTCCTATGCTTTATTCCACGGGATAGCTGTTAGATCTTCGTTTCATTTTGATAAAGACGCGATCCCTGTAACAAATCAATAAAAATCAACCACTTTGCAGTTTTAAATTTAATTATTTTCTGTTATTTAGAAACTAGTCGTCAGATAAAATAAAACTTACGCTGTTTAAGTGTTTGAAAGATCATTTAATACGCTTTAACATGAGCCTAATTAATTAGAAGAGGCAGTTAAAACTATAAATATTTTTGAATATTTTTTATTATGAACAATGAATTTTTGTCTAGCTCATTTTTTCTATTTTTGCCTGTAGCTCTTAAACCATTAAAGCTAGCAACTTCTACGTTTCAAATTTGGAACCTACATGAAATTCTCTATAATAATCAGCTCTGATGTTTTTGTATAGGCTGTTCCAAAAGTTACAGGCAGTTAAAAGTACACATATTTTTGAATACTTGTTATTATGAACAATTCATTTTTGTCTAACTCATTTTCTCTATTTTTGTCTGTAGCTTTTATACAATTAAAGCTAGCAACTTGTTCATTGAAAGTTTGGAATACATCAGCTCTGATCTTTTTGTATAGGCTGTTTCAAAAGCTACAGGCAGTTAAATGTACACATATTTTGAATAATTTTTAATATGATTTTTTGTGTAGTTCATTTTCTTTATTGTTGCCTGTAGCTATTAAACCATTAAAGCTACCAACTTGTACGATTCAAATTTGGAGTCTACATGAAATTCTCTATAATATACATCAGCTCTGATGTTTTTGTATAGGCTGTTTCAAATGCTATAGGCAGTTAAATGTACACATATTTTGAATAATTCTTAATATGAATTTTTGTGTAGCTCATTTTCTTTATTTATTTCTGTAGCTCTTAAACCATTAAAGCTAGCAACTTCTACGTTTCAAATTTGGACCCTACATGAAATTCTCTATAATAATCAGCTCTGATGTTTTTGTATAGGCTGTTCCAAAAGTTACAGGCAGTTAAAAGTACACATATTTTTGAATACTTGTTATTATGAACAATTCATTTTTGTCTAGCTCATTTTCTCTATTTTTGTCTGTAGCTTTTATACAATTAAAGCTAGCAACTTGTTCATTGAAAGTTTGGAATCTACATGAAATTCTCTATAATATAGGTACATCGGCTCTGATGTTTTTGTATAGGCTGTTCCAAAAGTTACAGGCAGTTAAAAGTACACATATTTTTGAATACTTGTTATTATGAACAATTAATTTTTGTCTAGCTCATTTTCTCTATTTTTGTCTGTAGCTTTTAAACCATTAAAGCTAGCAACTTGTGCGTTGAAAATTTGGAATGTTGGATGTTTTGTATAGGCTGTTTCGAAAGCTACAGGCATTTAATGTATACATATTTTGAATAAATTTTAATATGAATTTTTGTCTAGCTGATTTTCTGTACTTTTGCCTGTAGCTATTAAACCATTAAAGCTAGCAACTTGTACGTTTCAAATTTGGAATCTACATGAAATTTTCTATAATATACATCAGCTCTGATGTTTTTGTATAGGCTGTTTCAAAAGCTACCGGCAGTTAAATGTACACATATTTTGAATAATTTTTAATGTGAATTTTTGTCTAGCTCATTTTCTTTATTTTTGCCTGTAGCTATTAAACCATTGTTAAATGTACACATATTTTGAATAATTTTTAATATGAATTTTTGTGTAGCTCATTTTCATTATTTTTGCCTGTAGCTATTAAACCATTAAAGCTAGCAACTTGTACGTTTCAAATTTGGAATCTACATGAAATTCTCTATAATATACATCAGCTCTGATGTTTTTGTATAGGCTGTTTCAAAAGCTACAGGCAGTTAAATGTACACATATTTTGAATAATTTTTAATATGAATTTTTGTGTAGCTCATTTTCATTATTTTTGCCTGTAGCTATTAAACCATTAAAGCTAGCAACTTGTACGTTTCAAATTTGGAATCTACATGAAATTCTCTATAATATACATCAGCTCTGATGTTTTTGTATAGGCTGTTTCAAAAGCTACAGGCAGTTAAATGTACACATATTTTGAGTAATTTTTAATATGAATTTTTGTGTAGCTCATTTTCATTATTTTTGCCTGTAGCTATTAAACCATTAAAGCTAGCAACTTGTACGATTCAAATTTGGAGTCTACATGAAATTCTCTATAATATACATCAGCTCTGATGTTTTTGTATAGGCTGTTTCAAAAGCTACAGGCATTTAAATGTACACATATTTTGAATATGAATTTTTGTCTAGCTCATTTTCTTTATTTTTGCCTGTAGCTATTAAACCATTAAAGCTAGCAACTTGTACGTTTCAAATTTGAAATCTACATGATATTCTCTATAATATACATCAGCTCTGATGTTTTTGTATAGGCTGTTTCAAAAGCTACAGGCAGTTAAATGTACACATATTTTGAATAATTTTTAATATGAATTTTTGTGTAGCTCATTTTCATTATTTTTGCCTGTAGCTATTAAACCATTAAAGTTAGCAACTTGTACGTTTCAAATTTGGAATCTACATGATATTCTCTATAATATACATCAGCTCTGATGTTTTTGTATAGGCTGTTTCAAATGCTACAGGCAGTTAAATGTACACATATTTTGAATAATTTTTAATATGAATTTTTGTGTAGCTCATTTTCATTATTTTTGCCTGTAGCTATTAAACCATTAAAGCTAGCAACTTGTACGTTTCAAATTTGGAAACTACATGATATTCTCTATAATATACATCAGCTCTGATGTTTTTGTATAGGCTGTTTCAAATGCTACAGGCAGTTAAATGTACACATATTTTGAATAATTTTTAATATGAATTTTTGTGTAGCTCATTTTCTTTATTTATTTCTGTAGCTCTTAAACCATTAAAGCTAACAACTTCTACGTTTCAAATTTGGACCCTACATGAAATTCTCTATAATAATCAGCTCTGATGTTTTTGTATAGGCTGTTCCAAAAGTTACAGGCAGTTAAAAGTACACATATTTTTGAATACTTGTTATTATGAACAATTCATTTTTGTCTAACTCATTTTCTCTATTTTTGTCTGTAGCTTTTATACAATTAAAGCTAGCAACTTGTTCATTGAAAGTTTGGAATACATCAGCTCTGATCTTTTTGTATAGGCTGTTTCAAAAGCTACAGGCAGTTAAATGTACACATATTTTGAATAATTTTTAATGTGAATTTTTGTCTAGCTCATTTTCTTTATTTTTGCCTGTAGCTATTAAACTATTAAAGCTAGCAACTTGCACGTTTCAAATTTGGAATCTACATGAAATTCTCTATAATATACATCAGCTCTGATGTTTTTGTATAGGCTGTTTCAAAAGCTACAGGCAGTTAAATGTACACATATTTTGAGTAATTTTTAATATGAATTTTTGTGTAGCTCATTTTCATTATTTTTGCCTGTAGCTATTAAACCATTAAAGCTAGCAACTTGTACGATTCAAATTTGGAGTCTACATGAAATTCTCTATAATATACATCAGCTCTGATGTTTTTGTATAGGCTGTTTCAAAAGCTACAGGCATTTAAATGTACACATATTTTGAATAATTTTTAATATGAATTTTTGTCTAGCTCATTTTCTTTATTTTTGCCTGTAGCTATTAAACCATTAAAGCTAGCAACTTGTACGTTTCAAATTTGAAATCTACATGATATTCTCTATAATATACATCAGCTCTGATGTTTTTGTATAGGCTGTTTCAAAAGCTACAGGCAGTTAAATGTACACATATTTTGAATAATTTTTAATATGAATTTTTGTGTAGCTCATTTTCATTATTTTTGCCTGTAGCTATTAATCCATTAAACTTAGCAACTTGTACGTTTCAAATTTGGAATCTACATGATATTCTCTATAATATACATCAGCTCTGATGTTTTTGTATAGGCTGTTTCAAATGCTACAGGCAGTTAAATGTACACATATTTTGAATAATTTTTAATATGAATTTTTGTGTAGCTCATTTTCATTATTTCTGCCTGTAGCTATTAAACCATTAAAGCTAGCAACTTGTACGATTCAAATTTGGAGTCTACATGAAATTCTCTATAATATACATCAGCTCTGATGTTTTTGTATAGGCTGTTTCAAAAGCTACAGGCATTTAACTGTACACATATTTTGAATAATTTTTAATATGAATTTTTGTCTAGCTCATTTTCTTTATTTTTGCCTGTAGCTCTTAAACCATTAAAGCTAGTAACTTGTACGTTTCAAATCTGGAATCTACATGAAATTCTCTATAATATACATCAGCTCTGATGTTTTTGTACAGGCTGTTTCAAAAGCTACAGGCATTTAAATGTACACATATTTTGAATAATTTTTAATATGAATTTTTGTCTAGCTCATTTTCTTTATTTTTGCCTGTAGCTCTTAAACCATTAAAGCTAGCAACTTGTACGTTTTAAATTTGGAATCTACATTAAATTCTCTATAATATACATCAGCGCAGATGTTTTTGTATAGGCTCCTTCAAAAGCTACAGGCAGTTAAATGTACACATATTTTGAATAATTTTTATTATGAATTTTTGTGTAGCTCATTTTTTTTATTTTTGTCTGTAGCTCTTAAACCATTAAAGCTAGCAACTTCTATTTCAAATTTGGAATCTACATGATATTCTCTATAATACACATTAGCTCTGATGTTTTTGTATAAGCTGTTTCAAAAGCTACAGGCAGTTAAATGTACACATATTTTGAATAATTTTTAATATGAATTTTTGTGTATCTCATTTTCATTATTTTTGCCTGTAGCTATTAAACTATTAAAGCTAGCAACTTGTACGATTTAAATTTGGAGTCTACATGAAATACTCTATAATATACATCAGCTCTGATGTTTTTGTATAGGTTGTTTCAAATGCTACAGGCAGTTAAATGTACACATATTTTGAATAATTTTTAATATGAATTTTTGTGTAGCTCATTTTCATTATTTCTGCCTGTAGCTATTAAACCATTAAAGCTAGCAACTTATACGTTTCAAACTTGGAGTCTACATGAAATTCTCTATAATATACATCAGCTCTGATGTTTTTTTATAGGCTGTTTCAAAAGCTACAGGCAGTTAAATGTACACATATTTTGAATAATTTTTAATATGAATTTTTGTCTAGCTCATTTTCTTTATATTTGCCTGTAGCTATTAAACCATTAAAGCTAGCAACTTGTACGTTTCAAATTTGGAATCTACATGAAATTCTCTATAATATACATCAGCACTGATGTTTGTGTATAGGTTGTTTCAATAGCTACAGGCAGTTAAATGTACACATATTTTTGAATAATTTTTATTACGAACAATGAATTTTTTGTCTAGCTCATTTTCTTTATTTTTGCCTGTAGCTTTTAAACCATTAAAGCTAGCAACTTGTGCGTTAAAAATTTGAAATCTACATCAATGTTTACTTTTTCCATTTCTTAACATCCAGTAAATAAATTTCTCATATTTAAACATCATCCTAATTTAAAATACGTTACAAAAATCTTTAAAAGGGTGGAAGCTAGAAAGTTCATCCTTTGTTTAACTTAAATTCTAAGTAATGTACTAAGAACGTTTTAGCTAAAAGCTCTTCTATTGTTTGTAGTACAGATATTAACTCTGTTTAATGTTTTTTATTCATAATATTTATAATGTCACGTTGCTATTAGCAACAAGTTAAACAAATTAACACAAATATATTTAATAATTATGATAAAATTTCGCATGGTAGGCACAGATTCATTAATAGTATTAAATTTATATATCACGAGATCACCCGAGATAACGTTACTTTTTCTCAAGTGTAATGGAGACACGTTTGTCATACGAAATTTTATCCAACAGTTTATTGAAATAGTTTAAAGTATACCTCAAACTAATAATTATTATTTTATAGGCAGACATTTGGATGGTCTGAGACGTCAAGAAACTTAGAGAATATGGTTGTTGCTCAACACTTCAGATCTTCTAAGGCAGCTCCAGATAAATTTTCTACGACTACTGCGTAGAGAACCACTGATGGATGAAATGGTAAGTAACTTTATTTTTTTCCAAAAATTTATTGTTCTCATGTTCAACAATGAGAACTTATAGTCAAAGGAATATGACTATAATATATGTCTAAATATTAACTTGTATTCAAATTCGATTTTGAGTACTACATTGAAAGAAATATAACTCATGGATGTCTGTATAATATTGAAACAATTTAAAATGAAAATATCGACTATTTATCAAAAAATCAATATCTGGGAACATATGATTAGCATATATATTTTTCAGGAATCGGACATCAAGAAGACTAGATTAATATAGTAGATTTTATGTTAGTTTTAAGTTCTTTTAAATGTATTTTCAGGTGCTAATTAAACTTTGGCTCATCGCGCCGTTGAGCAAACACGCGTTTTCTTTAAAAATGAAAATAAATTGATTAATTTGAAGTGCATTCCTTGGCGATTCATCATAAAATCGTGCGTCTACGTTTGCCACCGTGGTATGCGTACTGCGCGGGATGCCCAGACGGCTCCTAGGGAGAGTGTATGTGAAAAGAAAAATATATGTATCGGGGCATGAATGATGCGAATGGGTGAGAGAATCAGTGAGAGGGTCAGGAAGGTGGGAGAGATTCGAAACTTGATGTGGGTTCGGGTTTCCTTGTTTAACATCACGGTTAGTGGGATGGGTAGGTAGGGTTCGTGCGCGATTTTCCATAATTGAGTGGACTGATATGGTTAGCCATGCAATGTGAAACCAGTTGTTTATTCTGGGGGATCGCTTCGCACTTGTGCGAATGTTTCTAGGGACAGTTTAATTCTTTTGTAAATTTGCTTGCTGACCATCGTATTGGTCTACGCTCTAGATTGCTAGACTCGAATGAGAAAGTATTAAACAAACCTGAATGCTATCACAGGAAACTCTCTTATGGCGTATATGTGCTCTCCTCATCCGGAGGCAACGTATGTAATCATCATGTAATGTTAATGGCAACGAATAATTAAAGACAAAGTAAAGTTTTTGTTTGATTTAACTTTGTTTGAGCACACGGGTTGATCGCGTTCGGGGTAGGTATCGCGTATAAGACCGGGCGATGTCTTCGGGAGTAACTCGCTCAGGCATCCAAGCCGAGTAGATTACATGTAACTGTCTATCTTGTCCTTAGGGAGTTCGCGTTGGCAGGCCGTACATGCAGTGCATCGTGTGGGGTCGGCTTAACCCCCTCGTAAACTACATGTGAGAACCACCCCGGCGTTCTCACTTTTTGTCTTAGCTCGTATATCTCTCTCAAACTTCGCGTTTAGCTTAGCATAGTCTAGACATAAGATAGCTTGCGTAGACTTAAGATAGCTTAGATATAAGATAGGCAAGGGTTGTTTTTGCTTTTTGAGAGAGAGAAAAAAATTAACGTAACTTCAAACTTTTAGATTTGCTATTCATTGAACGAGAAATTAACGTAAGATAGGCTTAGATTTGCTATTCTTTGAACGAGATATTAACGTAAGATAGGCTATTTTGCGCACTTCACCAACTTAATATGGGGGGGTTCTACAATAGCTTAAGTTTGATTATAAAATATTATTGTACACGAAATTGTATTTATTTAATAAATGGTATATATGGGGAGCGTGGGTTTGGCATTGGAGGGCGGTTGCTCCCTATATATACAATTTATTAAATAAAGAGCATAGTTTTAAGGTAGTTCTAAGTTGGAAGAATTCCCTACCTGCCCTGTCACTGTCGTCGAGATTGCAGTGCCGATTGGTGACGCAGACCATGGCTTCCCCTTCATAAAGACTGTGTTTAAAATGTATGTACACAATAAAACAATCTTTTATGTTGTGTTTATTTTAATTTAAACCTATCACATTAGTTGTACAGTAGGTAGTTTTAGTAAAAATTGTATTTATTATTAAGCATTTAGACGCGGTCAGGGTAAAATTAGATTTTAAGTATTTATTGTAAACGAAGCTTTATATTCATAAATATTATATATTTTCGTAAATGGGCGGTTGGGTAATAACACCAAAATAATATATAATATAATTTATGTAAAGGTTCGCAATCGGTCTTAAACTGAATAAGAAATCTTGTGCCTTTAACAATGGGAACAAGAAATCTTATTTAGGGACCCCAAGATTTAATTTGTTAAATATTGTAAACGGAACTCTATTTAATATATTATATATTGGGTAGTAGGTACCCTAAAAATATATATCTAGAGTTTTGGATCAGTTGTAAAACTAAAATGTTTGTTACCAATTGAAATTATTACGGTTGTATTATTTGTTATTAATTATTTTGCATCTTTATTCTGTAAATAATAGTTTTATCTTCAGATAAACTTTATTTACATGATAAAGATGTACAATAATTAATAACAAATAAATATAACCATGATAATGGTAATTTTATTTGATAACAAACGTTTTAATTTTATATCTAAACCATGTTTGACACTGTTATTAGATTTGTTAACAAATTTACATTAATGAACTGAATTATAACACATCAAATTGCATTTATTTTTATTAGTCTTTGTATTTTATAAATATGTATACTTATCCTTGTCCTGAAAAATTAGAAATAGAGATGTTTAAATAATAGTTTGTATTAATTTTACATGTATTAATTGTTTATTTGTATTTTACATTGTTGTATTTCATGCAATTACCCTTAATGTACAATATTTTATAGAATAAAATATAAATTAAAATATAATTTGTCTATTCTTTACTCCTTACACGTATGTAGTTTTTAAAACGGCCGCAAGGGTGCAGCAGTTGTCGATAAACGTTGCAATTCAAGTAAAACTGTGCCAATCATATATCTTTGCGCCTATAATATAGGCAACCATAATTTCATAGGGTAGCATCTATACTCGATTTTTTTACAAAATTTGGTGCCTAGATGCTACTTTAAGGTAGCATCTATACTCGATTTTTTTTACAAAATTTGGTACATAGATGCTACATCGAAGTAGTCATGCACCATTTTTTCAAAAATTTGGAGCATTTTTTTAATGGATTAAAATTCCCAATAGGTATATCAAAGAAGCATCCAGGCACGATTTACTGAGTTTAAATTCCCAGTAGGTATACGCTGTTTCCGACAGGTGCTGCCCCCTGGCGGATGTTTTAAGAACTATATACGTAATACAATCACGACTCTTAGAAACTATATACTTACGTGTGTTTGAGGGATTAAAACTAAAGATTAGAAAATAAGTCATTTTTAAATCAATTTTACAGTTTATTAGCAATATATAATTACAAATATATTAAAAATATACATTAACATTTTATTAAACTTTTTTGTTTTATTTATATAGTGACAATTATAAACAGAAATATAACACAACACAAATGAAACGTACATTTATGTTTAAATTATTTCATACTGTTTGTTACCAAATAAAAGTATCATTATTTTATTACAAAATAAGGATGCAAAATTACTAATAGATAAATACAACTACAATAATGATAATTTTATTTGGTAACTAACATTTTACAACTAAATCCTGTTTGGCACGTTAGAAATTGTTACTAAATTTGTTAACAAATCTAATAACAATTTATGACAGTGACAAACATGGTTTAGATATAAAATTAAAACGTTTGTTATCAAATAAAATTACCATTATCATGGTTATATTTATTTGTTATTAATTATTGTGCATCTTTATCATGTAAATAAAGTTTATCTGAAGATAAAACTATTATTTACAGAATAAAAATGCAAAATAATTAATAACAAATAATACAACCGTAATAATTTCAATTGGTAACAAACATTTTAGTTTTACAACTGATCCAAAACTCTAGATATATATTTTTAGGGTATCTACTACCCAATATATAATATATTAAATAGAGTTCCGTTTACAATATTTAACAAATTAAATCTTGGGGTCCCTAAATAAGATTTCTTGTTCCCATTGTTAAAGGCACAAGATTTCTTATTCAGTTTAAGACCGATTGCGAACCTTTACATAAATTATATTATATATTTTTTTGGTGTTATTACCCAACCGCCCATTTACGAAAATATATAATATTTATGAATATAAAGCTTCGTTTACAATAAATACTTAAAATCTAATTTCACCCTGACCGCGTCTAAATGCTTAATAATAAATACAATTTTTACTAAAACTACCTACTGTACAACTAATGTGATAGGTTTAAATTAAAATAAACACAACATAAAAGATTGTTTTATTGTGTACATACATTTTAAACACAGTCTTTATGAAGGGGAAGCCATGGTCTGCGTCACCAATCGGCACTGCAATCTCGACGACAGTGACAGGGCAGGTAGGGAATTCTTCCAACTTAGAACTACCTTAAAACTATGCTCTTTATTTAATAAATTGTATATATAGGGAGCAACCGCCCTCCAATGCCAAACCCACGCTCCCCATATATACCATTTATTAAATAAATACAATTTCGTGTACAATAATATTTTATAATCAAACTTAAGCTATTGTAGAAGCCCCCCATATTAAGTTGGTGAAGTGCGCAAAATAGCCTATCTTACGTTAATATCTCGTTCAAAGAATAGCAAATCTAAGCCTATCTTACGTTAATTTCTCGTTCAATGAATAGCAAATCTAAAAGTTTGAAGTTACGTTAATTTTTTTCTCTCTCTCAAAAAGCAAAAACAACCCTTGCCTATCTTATATCTAAGCTATCTTAAGTCTACGCAAGCTATCTTATGTCTAGACTATGCTAAGCTAAACGCGAAGTTTGAGAAAGATATACGAGCTAAGACAAAAAGTGAGAACGCCGGGGTGGTTCTCACATGTAGTTTACGAGGGGGTTAAGCCGACCCCACACGATGCACTGCATGTACGGCCTGCCAACGCGAACTCCCTAAGGACAAGATAGACAGTTACATGTAATCTACTCGGCTTGGATGCCTGAGCGAGTTACTCCCGAAGACATCGCCCGGTCTTATACGCGATACCTACCCCGAACGCGATCAACCCGTGTGCTCAAACAAAGTTAAATCAAACAAAAACTTTACTTTGTCTTTAATTATTCGTTGCCATTAACATTACATGATGATTACATACGTTGCCTCCGGATGAGGAGAGCACATAGACGCCATAAGAGAGTTTCCTGTGATAGCATTCAGGTTTGTTTAATACTTTCTCATTCGAGTCTAGCAATCTAGAGCGTAGACCAATACGATGGTCAGCAAGCAAATTTACAAAAGAATTAAACTGTCCCTAGAAACATTCGCACAAGTGCGAAGCGATCCCCCAGAATAAACAACTGGTTTCACATTGCATGGCTAACCATATCAGTCCACTCAATTATGGAAAATCGCGCACGAACCCTACCTACCCATCCCACTAACCGTGATGTTAAACAAGGAAGCCCGAACCCACATCAAGTTTCGAATCTCTCCCACCTTCCTGACCCTCTCACTGATTCTCTCACCCATTCGCATCATTCATGCCCCGATACATATATTTTTCTTTTCACATACACTCTCCCTAGGAGCCGTCTGGGCATCCCGCGCAGTACGCATACCACGGTGGCAAACGTAGACGCACGATTTTATGATGAATCGCCAAGGAATGCACTTCAAATTAATCAATTTATTTTCATTTTTAAAGAAAACGCGTGTTTGCTCAACGGCGCGATGAGCCAAAGTTTAATTAGCACCTGAAAATACATTTAAAAGAACTTAAAACTAACATAAAATCTACTATATTAATCTAGTCTTCTTGATGTCCGATTCCTGAAAGATATATATGCTAATTATATATTCCCAGATATTTATTTAATTGAGAAATAATCAAAATTTTAACTTTAATTCTTTGAATATTATACAAACATCCATGAAAGTTATATTTCTTTCAATGTAATACTCAAAATCGAATTTGAATACAAGATAATAATATATAGACATATATTATAGTCATATTCCTCTGATTATAAGTTCCCATGATTGAACATGAGACCAAACATTTTATAAAAAAATAAAGATTCTTACCAGTTCATCCGTCGTTGGTCGTCTACGCCGTATAAGATTTATCTGGAGCTCAGCAATCCTTTAGAAAAGCTGGCTTCGAAGATCTGCAGTGTTGAAATCCAAAGCTTGGGAGTTGCATCCAAATTCTCCAACTTTCTTGACGCCTCAGACAAACCAAATGTCCGCCTATTAAATAATAATTATTAGTTTGTGGTATTCTTTAAACCATTTCAAAAACTGTTGGATAAAATTTCGTATGGTATACGTGTCTACATTACACAAGACATTTGATACACATGTACCATGCGATATTTTATCCAATAAGTTTTTAATAGTTTCAACTGTATTTGAAATTTGCTTTAATTTGATATTTCGAAAATACATTTGTTAAAAAATAATGCAAAACATTTTGTCTGAAGTAAAAGTGCGCAAGAGGTTAGAAAACACGTCACCCATAATGTAACAGGCGAATGAAGAGAGAGAGATAGGTATAGGTAGGCCGCGGTTAACACACGACTTGTACAATTATATAGGAAATCACAAATTATTTTACATTATATTTGAGGAGTAATATAACACGACGACACTTATTTAGTATTTCCCCATCTTTAGGGTCTAAAAATAAAGTAAATTTATCGCCAGAACTCTTATACCCATTCTTGCAGTTTGGCACAAAACGTCGTGTCAGCCACCGCTGGCCATGTTGGCCTGCCTCAACCTATCTCTCTCTCTACTCTCTCTGTCTTTCAACGGTGCTTTGTAGTCCTTGGCCTTCGCTGTCTGAATACAAATTATACCTCTGGAGAAATAATGAATTTCTCAATCTTGGTAAGTATATAAATATACTATTACGAGGGTGGATTGAAAAGTTTCCGGAATGACGTGAAAAAATATGTATATTTAACACAAACTACATTTTATTTTTCTACATAGTCCCCTCTGAGGTCGACACATTTGGTCCAACGTATTTCTAACTTTTCGATTCCCTCCCGGAAATAGTTTTCTTTCAGGTCGTCAAAATAAGCATTTACTGCTCCAATGGCTTCTTCATTGGATCGAAATCTCTTTCCGGCGAGGAACATTTTGAGTTTCGAGAAAAGATGGAAGTCCGAGGGAGCCAAATCGGGCGAGTACGGTGGATGGGGTACGATTTCAAACTTCAGTTCGGTCAATTTTTCTTGAGCAATTCGACTTGAATGAGCTGGCGCATTGTCGTGGTGAAACAAGATCTTTTTCTTTGCCATTCCCGGACGTTTTTCTTGAATTGCTGCTTTCAGCTTGACTAAAAGTGTGGCGTAGTATTGTCCAGTTACAGTTTTTCCTTTATCAAGGTAATCAATTAGAAGAATGCCTTTGGCGTCCCAAAAGACTGACGCCATCACCTTTCCCGCCGATTGAACTGACTTCGCCTTCTTCGGGGCCGATTCACCATGTCCAATCCACGCTTTCGACTGAATTTTCGTCTCTGGCGTGTAGTGGTGTATCCATGTTTCATCCATGGTTACGAAACGTCTTTTGAAATCAACTGGATTTTTCTTAAATAACTCCAAATTGTCGGCTGAAGTTCGTGCTCGAATGCGCTTTTGCTCCGAACTAAGCAAATGCGGCACCCACCTGCCACACATTTTTTTCATGCCCAGCTCATTATGTAAAATATGAACTACACGTTCATACTAGATCCCTATGGCTTCCTCAATCTCCCGCACTTTTATTCGGCGATCTTCCAGAACCATATCGTGGACTTTATCCACAATTTCCGGTGTGGTAGCCGATTTTGGGCGACCTGAACGTGACTCGTCAGAGGTGTGTGTTCGGCCACGCTTAAATTCCGAAACCCAGAAACTCACAGTGGAAAACGAAGGTGAAGCATTCCCAAGAACAGCATCCAACCTGGTCTTGATCTCTGTTGCCGTCTTTCCTTCCAAATAAAAAACTTGATAACAGCACGAACTTCGTTTTTATTCATTATCGATTTAACGCTACGGAGATCGACACAGACGCTTTTCACGATTAGACTGATAGACAGATTGTACTGAAATTTTTTGACAGTTCATATGAAGAGTTAAACAAAACAACGACATAAGATTGTTTTCCAAAAACCAAGGCCTTCTCAGTCATTCCGGAAACTTTTCAATCCACCCTCGTACTATCAGGGCCGCTCCGTGCGGGTGGGTAGGTTGTGCCCCGCACACAGGCGCCCGACTTAGAGGGGCGCCATTTCAAGACAGTAAAATAAATTATAGCAAATTTTTATAAAATGCAATTATTCGTAAAGACAAAATTACTATAAAACTTACAAATTAACTTGAGTCATATTGAAATAATAACTGGGAAAATGTTGATTACAACAATGAATATATAGATTATAACTCAAGAATATTGATTACAAGATTGCATCCCATAATGAATCCAATATTTATATACCTACTAGCATTTTGCGAAAAATCAAATGCTTTATGATTTATATAATTTTGAAATCTGTTGTAAAATTGTTGATTACAACAAACGCTTTGATTTTAACCTATTGATTACAAAAATGAATCTAAGAATCTAAGCATTTGAAGAACAAAAATCTGATGTAGCCAGCACATAACCTCTCGCCAGATATTTTACCTGGTTGTACGCATAAAACGAAAAATATTTTTAAATACAAATACATGTATTCATGTCTCACTACAAAATAATTCTCACATATATTTGCAAAACCTATGGGATATTTTAATATAAATTATGTACAATATATACATTTTCTTTATATTCAATATCCTGAAATTTTCTTTTTCTACTTTCCTTTTCTTTATATGCGTAATTTTTTCGCAAATTCCTTTTATATTGTTTTTTACGTATATTCTTTTGCGTTGTTGACTTTTTTTTATTTTCATAATAATGTACAAATATTTTTGACAGTGGCATACAAATATTTTTCACAGTGACATTTATGTGTCATTTACAAATATTTGAATTTCTTGCCTTGAAGTAGTTTGGTCTGAGAATTTTTACATCAAATTATTTTATATGCATTTCTTTATATCTAAATCTATAGAAGATATAATAATGAATTTATATTTATCGAATAAAGAATTTGACGTTCTTTATATAAGTATTTACATAAATTTTCGATAAATAATATTTACATAATTTTCTTCTTGTAACTACTACTTTCGGTTGTCCAATTGTTACCAAGACTTAATCAACTCTTCCCATTATTGTTAGATTGAGGAATCCTGAGTTAAAAATGTCTTACACGTCTTATAGTATTTGAGAAATCGTGAATCCAACATCCTAACATCCACACACACATACGGACATCATCGTAAAAATGTTATAATCGGATTCTAGGGACCTTAAAACGTGCTTATTCACTAAAATCTTAACGAGAGGTAAAAAGTATAGTTTAAACTTTAATTTGTAAATTTCACATCATGACGCGAAGGGGCGCTAAAATATAACATAGGACAAGGGCGCCTTATAACCACGGAGCTGCCCTGATTACTATTACCTATAATAATTGATTTTATTATACTTTGTCATACTTCGTACATGATATTAATAATAAATATACCACAAAAGATATTAAATTAATTTTTTCAAGTGTAGCCCAGAAAGACATTTTAATAATAATTTCTTTATAAATAATGGTATAATAGAGCTACTTCCAGTTTTGATTCCTAGTAAAATGAAGTTGCCGTGCAGTTTTGTGTCGGATTAATCTATCTTGCTTTATGTGGAAAATTAAGCATCGTAATAACTGTGAACATTTGTAATTTTCTATGTGAGCCACGGTACTAATTGCATCGATAAATGAAAAACGGCGTTGCGATGCACTATGCACTCTGATTAATGGCCTGCTGAAAATCAATCGTTTTATTAAATTTTACATCTGCTCGCTACTATTTCCAACTGCGATTAAAAATATTGAACGCTAATTAAAATTTATATAGCTCTCTTTGATGTTAAAGCAATTCTAATTTCACTGCAATTAAATCATTTATTATTCAGTGAAAAATATAGAGCGACATATGACATATGTTGCCATAGAAGTTATGTTCTATCTAAATATTTCACACTACTAAACGTATTGAAAAATATATAACGCAAAACGCATATTTATAATATTTGGACTATGATTGTTTTACCAAAAGTTTATCATTTTCATTATTGTACTCAAATTTTCTTTATTGTAATTAAGTATTCCATTGTTGTAATCAATATTTTTACCTCTAGCTACTCTTGGAAAGAAAGGTATATACGGATTGTTCTAAAAATCGCATATAGAGATTTTGGTAAATGACCACGTTTTAAGGTACCTAGAATCCAATTTTAACATTTTCACGATGATGTCTGTGTGTATGTGTGTGTGTATGTATGTGTGGATCCTCCACTCTAACTCAAATACTATCATTCAGAAACCTTGTATTTCGATCTTTTTCTGTAATGGAAAGAGCCCATTATATTTTGGTGAAAATCGGATAACCGGAAATGGCACTTTAATAGAAGCTTAAAATAGTTTTTCTTCAAAAAATACATTTAAATGTTTGTTATTTTTTGAGACTAATGTTATTATAAAAATTAAAGATTATTAAATTTTCTATAGATTTGCATTAATACTTTTTCTATATATTTTATGGAAAATTTATAAAATTATCTATAATTTAAATAAACCAAACGCAATTATTCAAATGTAACTGACAGATAAATGTCACTATCAAAGAACTAATCATTTCAAAATAATATTAGTTACGTTTTAAAGAGAGAAAAAATAAATAAATAGAACAGTAGAAAAAGAAATCAATACAGTTTCCAGCATAATGTATGTATTTAGATTAATAAAAATTAACGATTCACAAAAATGTTTAAGCTAATCCTCATTTTTGAATTAGTGTATTCTATTCTATCCCGGTATTTAAAATTTAATCTTCATTTTATTATAGTTCCGGTGGCTCAATGGTTAGAGCAACGCCTCATGTCATGAATGCCCTCGGGGCTCTCTGGGTTCGAATCCCACTAAGGCATGAATGTGTGTGAATGTGAACCCACTCTGTAATTGGGATTTAATCCTGCTGAGGAGTTTAAAAAAAAGGTAGTTACCTGGATTAGATTAGACTATATTTTAAGAAATAAACTGTTAAAATTCGCTAATCCAAAAATAAGGATTAACTTAATCTTTTTTGTGACTCGGGCTGTAAATGGCGGGAGGTATTGTATTGGCCATACCAGATTTTTTTAAACTGAGTACAATGGAATACTCTACTGGTCTGAAGCAGTAGAATTCGTAGTGGGGAAAACCCCAGTTCTGGTAGAATTTAAAGTTACAAAATCGAGGCTCTGTACATATTCACCAAATTATCTCTGGCCTTAATACACATTAAATTCAAAATCGACAACAGACAGAGAGCGAATGGGCCAACTGTTTTTAAATTTTTTGTATGTTACGAAGAATTTAAAAATAGAAATTCCGTATTTTTTGTTTTCTTAAAATTATGCTTAATAACGCATAAAATGATTATTAAGGTTTTGGCGCGAAAGTTGTGAAGTTAGCGTCACTCCGTCATACGTAGAGAGAACCGACATTACGTTACCATTAATATGGTAATATACAATAAATGTTGCAAGAATAAAAATACGTAGCCATTACGAACTGTGATCAAAAATCTTTAGAGTTAATGGTAATAAAGTAAGCCAAATAGTTATTATATCATTTCAAAAAATATATTTGTATGATTTACTTACATGAATAGGTATAGAAGTAATGTTAAATGTTAGTTTATGTAAAACTTTGATAGTACATATTGCACATAAATAAAAACCAGGTAAATAAAATTAATAATTTTTGTACGTTTTTATAATCAGCAAATCAGGTTAATTATTCGCTTTAATTAATGTGACTTTAAAATTTTCTTTAATATAGCATTTAAGGTGATCATACTCACCAAGTGTCATTATTATAATTAAAATAGTATTTAAACTATTTTCTATTTATAATTAAATACAACAATGACAGTATTGATTACAATAATCAAAGCATAGTTCATAATAAAAAGTAATCCAACATTTACATTCCTATTTACTAAATGATTACAACAATGACAAGTATTGAGATAACAATAATTAAAACATAAATTAATTTAATGAGTTAATTTACTTTTATCTTAATAAAAAATTACTCGGACATATTAAATATGTGTATGATAGAGTACGTGTAAAGCCAATCGCGAATTTATGAGCAAAATATGCATGGTCCACTCTATAGTGACATTTTCACAGGGAAACTGGACGACTGTAATGACGGTGACGTCACAACCATGGCGACTATTTTACAATAAAAACTTTAATTACATTATTATAGGTATAAAATACAAAATATATAACAATTTTTATTTCGTTTTCATTTATTTATATTCAAAATTCATATGCGACATATAATTTCTAAAAAGCCGAACACTTGGACGGGCCCATTGATTTCTATGTGCTGTTTATGAATTTTTGGTCGGTACGATGTGTAAAACTGAATGTTAAGAATAAGAACAAATGTATTTTGTGTACATCATACGTAATATGTTGTATGTACTATTTTGTGTATTGTACTGAAGCCTGAGAAGAGAAGATGCAAGTGTATACCGAAACGTAAGAATAAATGCTATTTGACAGATTTCGAGTATCCGTACCACGGTCAAGAAATTTTCCCCATTAACGTTAAATTTATTGTAAACCCATACTCTTCTGACGAGAAATGAGAAATGGCATCATAAACGTATTATTTATTTGTTACGTTAATTTCCCTCACTTAACGTCTTTCACATGTCATTAAAAATTATAACGACAAACGACAAAATACATGATGGTAGGACATGGTACTTTATAATTTACTGCCCTGTAATAAGAATATATCCTCTAATTATACACCTATAGAAATTATCAATAGAGAATAAGCAAAAACAAAACATTCGCAATGTGCAATTTCCTGCAATAATTAATCATTTAAGTGAATTGTACAGGTGAAGTTCGTTTAAAGTTTCCTCCGAATTAAAATCAATAACACACTTCGTAGTAGAACTGTTTAGTTTTGTAACTAGAAAAGTTTTCTTCATGATAAAATTATGAATCTAATGACCTAATTTATTCTTTTTGTTTTATGTTTTATTTAAAAATTTATTAAACTAATCAATTTCAAATAAAAATTTATTAATAAATATTTTATATAAAAATTGCATATTCTGAATCACCATGCCAAATAGAAGCTGAGATCTAACCCTTTTACTTTGTCAATTGTTGTAAACAACATATAAATAAATTTAACAAAATTTAACGGTTACACAAAGCCTAAGGTTACAATATATTAAAATTTAATTATTTTCCATTCATACATATTGATATTAGACATCAGTGAAGTTGACCATTTCTTCAAACGTGTTAAAATATAAATATATAAATATATATATATATATATATATATATATATATATATATATATATATATATATATATATATATATATATATATATATATATATATATATATATATATAAATATATATATATATATATATATATATATATATATATATATATATATATATATATATATATATGTATCATCACGGCTTATTATCCACTGCTGGGTGTGCCTATCTGCTTTGTACACAGATATCGGTAAAGATGATATATTTGCACCGTACGGGCGCTTACCAGGCGTCACCTCACGGGAACTCATTGCTGGCGTGGAGAGTGCACCACAGGAGTCAATTTTGTAGCATTTAAAATTGGAAATATTTGGCGTCAGCCGGCATCGAATCCGGTTCCCCAGATTCTCGACCTGACATTCAAGCACGCGGTCATGAGACCCCATAAAATGGGGTCATTTTTTAAATATATTGGGTGGTGTTGATTGTTGATTAGAAGATGACTAGGGAGGAGATGACTAGCAGTGTTTTAACTATGTCAATCATTTATGGTTTATTTTAGAGAAAAATAGTGAAAATAAAAGATGCGTACAATTAATTTTTCTATAATTGTCATTTTGTTTCTCTATTTTCCCAAAAGTGAATCCTGTGGTGCATTCTCCACGCCAGCAATGAGTGCCCGGAGGTGACGCATGGTAAACGTCCGCACAGTACATATATGTCTTCATCATTACCGAAATATGTGTATAAATTATGTCAAAAATAGATGTTCTTTTTGATATAACTAAATGCAAGTATTGTACAATTTGAATACAATTATCTGATTTAAAGTATGGTACGACTAGCGAATGAATGTTGAGGTTTAGATTATTTAATAGATGTGGTTTCTTTTGAATATATTTCCCTATATTTGATTTGAAAGGAAACTGACCCTTATGTATTTATGGTTTATTTTAGAGAAAAATAGTGAAAATAAAAGCTGCGTACAATTAATTTTTCTATAACTATCATTTTGTTTCTCTATTTTCCCAAAAGTAAACCCTGTGGTGCACTCTCCACGCCAACAATGAGTGCCCGTGAGGTGACGCCTGGTAAACGCCCGCACGGTGCAAATATGTCATCATCATTACCGATATCTGCAAACAAAGCGGATTGGCACACCCAGCAATGGGTAATATGCCGTGATGATATATTTTATTTTATTTATGTATTCCGTTACAGAAGATTAGAATTGTACTCAATACCAGGAGGCATTTAAAATGACCTTAGTAACAGGATTCAGGGATGTATTTAAAAAATTTAATACCGCAAATTCTAGTTCGTTCGTCTCAGGTGTAAGCAACCCTCGAGTCGGAATTACTGTTAGAGGAAATTAAAAATAATCCTATTTCATAGAATTGCCAAGCTAAATAGTTTAAAGATCAAAATATTTTGTTATAATCAACATAAACGAAAAATGTTTAAAATATTTTAAACGCACCCCTGTTTTGAAATTCAATTACCCTAGTCGGCCATCTATTTTCAGCCAGACATAGAAATGTATTTCAGTGCTTTCCTAGTCCAGTATTTAAATAGGTTTTTGCTAAAATTTCATACCTGAATATTTCGTACAATTCTATTCTTCTCTAGGGTTCCAAAGAAACCACATCTATAAAATAATTTAAACGTCAACTTTCATTCGCTAGTCATACCATATTATCTTCTTAGAAATTCAATCGATATTTTTGTAAAATTCTCATTTATGGCAAATATTTTGTAAAATAGAAATTGCAAAAATATTCTAGCGCAAAATAGAACTTTGTCACCTCCCAAATATTGCCATTTCGTCCGCTAATTTAGGGCTGACGACTAGTAGGTGCACATCGTCTATATAGGAGAAATGACCAATCTCCATAATTTTGTAGTCTGAAGACTATGATAAAATTCATCAAAATGTTGCAACAATATGAAGTTGCCAGTATTGTTGAACAGGGCCGTGCGGGTGGGCAGGTTGTGCCCCGCACAAAGGCGCCTGACTTTGAGGGGCGCCGTTTCAAGACAGTAAAGTAAATAATAGTAAATTTTTATAAAATGCTCTTATTCTTACAACTTACAAATTAACGTGATAGAAGTGAACAATATATTTTTTAATTTGTTTGCATTAGAGCTCTAGATATAAGTAAAATAGTTATCGTTATTATTCTAGCATTGTTACATTGAAATAATAACTATGAAAATGTTGATTACAATAATGAATATATTGATTATAACTCAAGAATATTGATTACAAGAATGAATCCCACAATGAATCCAATAGTTAAATACCTATTATCATTTTGGAAAGAATCAAATGCATATACAATTCTGAAATCTGTTGTAAAATTGTTGATTACAACAAACGATTTTGATTATAACCTGATTACAAGAATGAATCTAGGAAAATTTCAGAAATATAATTATTGAAGAACAAAAAGTATAGTTTAGACTTTAATTTGCAAATTTTACATCATGAGGGGAAGGGGCGCTAAAATGTAACATAGCACAAAGGCGCCTAATACCCACGGAGCGGCCCTGTTTTTGAATGTTGAGAAAAATGTACCTACGAGTGGATGGAAACGTTTAAAAGAGGACGAGTAAAAATTTCATTGAAATGGAGGATCAATAAATAATGTTATAATTTTGAGATATATAAAGTTACTTACCAATTTTGGTGTCTTTAGATATTTGTCCCTTGAACGGCTACCGTTAATATGCGCCCTTCATTGTCAGATGGTGCAGCAGACTCTGATTATTTTACACGTTGCTCGACTGCTGTTTCACATCTGAAAAGAAAAGATTTACTTATTAGTTTTTTTTGTATTTTTTAACATACACATGCTATAAATGTACACAAAGATTTTTGTGAATAAACACGTTTTGTAGTATAAACGCTGTTCATTTATAATTGGAAAACAATTTCTATTTTATAAGACTAATAAAAAAAACATATTTCTAGCAGTGGTTTTCAAAATACGGCACTTAACTTTCTTATTTTAAATGAGAACATATATTTTTTATTTGCTTATTCGTTAGAGAATTTAATGCCGAATTAATATTTTCATACCCTTACATAACGAGGTTTTAAAGAAAAATGATTTTCAAGTATCATGAGATTGCGCTAATCGCATTAAACAATGATACACTTTTTGTTACATTTGTACATCATTGCTGTCAATGTGTTTCTTTAGTTTTCGTATTATTTTCTCATTTATTAGTTTTTTAACTTTCGTCACCTTTAGGTAAGGAAGAATACAAAAATATAATATACTAAAAATAAGTATGTTCTTAAAAACATAAAACAACATAAATATTTATGGAAAAAAATTACAATACAGTAATAGTACATTACTAACCGAGGTGGAAAGTGTTTCATTACTGTCGAGGGCGAAGATAGCTGACCAAGGCGCAAAGGTTAACAATAACTAACTTTCCAACTTTTTAAAAGTCAGAAATCGTTAAATTACCAACTGATTGTGAATAAACAACATTACCTACTTATTCTTTTTCCGAAAATGCTAATTTAAAATTCCTTGTATCTTTGGCAAATTCATTTAGAACTTCGTCTATATATTTTTGTTTATTTTCGCTTATGTAATCGCGATGGAGGCTCATCATACATAAACCGTCTAGCCGATCTTCGCTAATAGTAGATCTATTCCATGTTTTCACTCTTCTTAGAGTGCTAAAAGATCTTTCCACAGTGCATGTAGTTGGAGGAAGACAAATTAAAATTTCTAAAGCTTTGGAGATTGTTGGGTAAAATGTACAATGTTGTAAAAGTTCTGTTACAGGAGTTTCTTTAGTAATAATCATTTCTTTATTTGAAACCCAATATTCGTGCCATGCTAAAGCTTCTTCAAAAAAATTGTTAATTTTATAATATGAATGAATCTCTTGAGCTAGTTTAGTAAAATTATTATAGTTTATTTGTTTTAAATTAATCGGATGCAAATTATAGAGCAAAAAGGCAACATTATCATCTTTCGAAAACCGAGAATTTAAAGAACTAATTAAAAAATCTAAGTAATTTATAAAAATTGCTTTTTTAAAATATTCTCGCACAGAATTAGCTTCGTAGTTTGCACGGTGAATTTGTCTTCCACCACTAGCGACTCTCGGCATTTTTAATTCAAGATCAAAATTTTGTACAACTTCTTCAGCGCTATTAAATAGTTCAGTAAAAATTATTTCTAAATCAGAGTTCCTATGTTTATTAAATATATCCAAGAAGTGATTAATATGTTTCTGTACAGCTAGCATATCAACAGAAATACCCCGCAAAATATTTGTTACGGGTTCCAGAAGTGCCGAATATTTAGAAATTATTTTAAGGGAAACAATAAAATAGCTCTCAACAGTAGCACTTGATAGTTGTTGTGCTCCTAATCCAGTAGCATGATTAACTTCACCTATGGTATTGGTAATATTTTTATTTATAATTTGTACTGCGAATGTATCTTTTAAATTATGTGCGCGCGAAGCTTACGCTAACTTCATGATGAAAATTTGAACGTTAGGAAACAGAACGAAAGAAGAAAACAACAGGGCGATGTAAGGACATTAGGATGCGACATAAGTAGCCGTGGCAAAACAATTAAAAATGGTAACTTTGCTTTTAAAAATTAGAGAAAAGCCAGGAGAGGGGCAAGCGCCCTCTCTTGCCCCCCTCCCTATGGGCGCCCATGGTTAAAGTGACATTTTTCTTGTCAAAATGACAAGCGCACACAAATCAGCTGATTCCATGCACTTTAAGGTCGCTCGAGTCACGTGTCTGTTAGCGCCCTTTAATAGTAGCACCCTGTATATCTGTATCTCTGTTAATTTACGATATTTTATAATCTAGAGTTACATTTTAATAAATAAATTGTGTAGTGTGAACGCTTAATTCATTTGTAGTTATAGTACGCAAAAGCAATAAAACTTTCAACGTCCATTGCTTGATTTTGTACAAAACATTAGTTCACAACATTTTAATTCGAATAAAACAGATTCATTCCTAACAATTTAACCTTCCGAGTAATTCAAACTCAATAGCAAAGAAAATGAAACAAGTTAATATTTATAAATATGTAAATTTCCAAAAGAAGGACGCGACAGGGCGAAATTTATAACTCCAGCCAGACAAGAAACTAATAACTCCAGCAATTGAAAATAAAAAAATCGAAGATTCGTTTTAAGAAGATAACTCGCAAAAAGTTGGACGAAATTAATACGACGATAATTAATATGGAATATTCTGGCTTACAAGGGAGCCGCTCGCTTCTGATAAGGCAAAAAAAGTGACAACGCAGTTTAATTGTCTTGAATAATTAAATGTTGTCCGTGGATGTAAGAGCGGAAATTATTTTCAGGCGAAATTCTCTGCTGTAGACACTGTAGTGAATTAACTATTATACAAGCTGTTTTGCTTCTGCCTCATCAACAAGATACTTTAATGTAACAAACAAGAATACTCTGTATATATTTCAATAACGGAATAAAGAAATTACATATATTTAAATTGTCCAAGGTCCGAGTAATATCACAAATTTAATAAACGAATAAAAAAATCAATTTGAAAATTGTATATCAATATTTTTAATGATAACGATGATTATGTTTAAAATAAGAAAAATACAATACATACAATAAACGAACATATTATTATGTAACTGATAACAACAATGAGATTATTGATTACAATAATGGCATATATTACAGTGATATAATACTAGCAAACAATATTGATTACAATAATGAAAATGGTTGAATTTAAAATGACAATATTCATAAATAATATATTGAAGGTAAACAGAAGGAAAAGCCCTGAAAACATTTTTATTTTTTATATATAAGCAGGAAAATATAAACCCGAATAATTTTATTTTTTGTATTCAACAAATCAATGTCCAATAAATTATAATTTTTGACATTAAAATTTTGTAATATTAATGTAATACAATAGACCTTTTCAATTTAACGGATATCTCTTTCTATCGCTGCAAATAGTAAGTAAAATGGAGCCAACAACTGCCAGTTGGGCTGTCGAACGAAACGTCAAAAATATTGCAGATACTAAAATACCTGTATTCTCGGTGAAAATTTACATCGCTAGACATTTTAACTTCAATAAAAGCTTTTGTAATTTATTTCGATAAGATTTTTTAAAGTTATCTGAGATATTTTTCACATTTTACGTCTAATTTTTAGAAACAAACGCCATGCATCTCAGTTGTTCTTACTATGCGCAGATCTCCATTGCGCATATCTTCTATCTCTTTTAATTGAATAGGTCTATTCTGAAATCTTAGTGAGATAATTTTATTTTTATTTTCTACTGATATTCAATCCCCCTTATTTATTATTAAAAAGTAAAAGAAATATCCCAAACGGATAATTTTCTCTCATTGTTATATTGCAAACTATAACTGTAAAATTGTTGATTACAACAATCGATTTTGAATTATACCCTGTTGATTACAAGAATGAATTTAAGAATATTTTATCAATATATTAAATCTAGCATTTTTGAAAAATAACAAGTATAGTTTAAACTTTAATTGAAAATTTTACATCATGTTTACTTTCAATATTTTAAAAAATTCTTATTTTAGGAATCCTACATGCATAGTATTTTAATTAAGAAAAATTTCTATTTCCAATTATCTAATATTCACTTACATATTGAATCTTAAAAATCTGGTGTGGCCAACACAATACCTCCCGCTATTTACAGCCCGAGTCACAAAAAAGATTAAGTTAATCCTTATTTTTGGATTAGCGAATTTTACTCTAATTTGCTTTTTTATTTCTTAAAATATAGTCTAATCTAATCCAAGTAACTACCTTTTTTTAAACCCCTCAACAGGATTAAATCCCAATTACAGAGTGGGTTCACATTCACGCACATCCATGCCTTAGTGGGATTCGAACCCAGAGCCCTGAGGGCATTCATGACATGAGGCGTTGTTCTAACCATTGAGCCACCGGAGCTATAATAAAATGAAGATTAAATTTTAAATACCGGGAGAGAATATAATTCACTATGCTCTGTTCCATTTAAGCCATTCAGTAGATGACACTGGCAACAGCACAAATCTGAAGCAGCCGAAACTACATTGGGTAAACTTGTCTCTTGTCTCTAATTTCAACCAATCAGAGATGTCAAAACTATTCCCTATGCTCTGCAATACATTTCTGTGAATCGATAATTTTTATTAATCTACATATTTACTTATGCTGGAAACTGTATTGGATTCCTTTTCTATTGTTCTATTTCCTTTTTTCTTTTTAAAACGTTACAAATATTATTTTGAAATGATTAGTTCTTTGATAGTGACATTTATCTGTCAGTTACATATATTTGAATAACTGCGCAACCAAGGAGTTTTGAAAAAGTATTAATGCAAATCTATAGAAAATTTAATAATCTTTAATTTTTATAATAACATTAATCTAGAAAAACTAACATTTCACGGTATTTTTCGTAGAAAAACTATTTTGAGCTTTTAGTAAAGTGCCATTGCCATTTTTACCAAAATCTAATGGGCTCTTTCCATTACAGAAAAAGTTCGAAATACAAGGTTTCAAAATTTTCTGTATGATAGTATTTGAGTTAGAGTGGAGGATTCACACATACACACACACATCATCGTGAAAATATTAAAATTGGATTCTAGGGACCTTAAAACGTGGTCATTTACGAAAATCTCGATATGCGATTTGTAGCACGATCCATATACCTCCCTTACCAAGGGTAGCGGGAGGTAAAAAGTTCGAAATACAAGGTTTCAAAATTTTCTGTATGATAGTATTTGAGTTAGAGTGGAGGATTCACACATACACACAGACATCATCGTGAAAATATTAAAATTGGATTCTAGGGACCTTAAAACGTGGTCATTTACGAAAATCTCGATATGCGATTTGTAGCATGATCCATATACCTCCCTTACCAAGGGTAGCGGGAGGTAAAAAGTTCGAAATACAAGGTTTCAAAATTTTCTGAACGATAGTAATTAAGTTAGAGTGCAGGATTCACACATACACACTTTCTCACAGACATCATCGTGAAAATGTTAACATTGGATTCTAGGCACCTTAAAACGTGATCATTTACCAAAATACAGATATGCGATTTTAAGCATGATCCCTATACCTCCCTTACCAAGGGTAGCGGGAGCTAAAAAAATAGTTCAATAGCACACGTAGTCATGTCATGTCGTTTCGTCCTTGTTATGACCGTCTGTCTGCAATTGTGCAATGCAAACTGCAAGTGACTTTATTCTGTTCCATACCAAAGACATAATAATATTAATTATTCCGGTATAGTTATAGTGATCATGTGTCGTAGTGCAAACAATCGTCATTGCACTCAGGAAGCGTAATTAAGCCGTCGGCCGACATGCGAGCGGAGCGCATTGGGTCGATTATAACATGTGATTAATAATGAAATTTTATTGTAATTTAAAGAAACCGCCTTGCAGAAAATTGCACACCGAAAAATGCACATTCGCAGCGCTCTAGACGACAATGGCCGACAATAAAGGAAACTGCAGACCGGAACGGCCAGCGTAAACACACGGGAAACGCGCAGAGCAGAGACAAATACATGTATATACGCCGTTATTTTTTGACAATTGGACCAGAAAAAATCGGACTAGTACTGTTCACATTGTTGGATCCAACCGCAATTATTTTATATTGTGAGCAAATGTAACTACTCAAAGCTTATTTTCCGGGAAAATTTTCTGCAAATCTACCAAAAACGAAAGAAAAATTAAATTATATTTGTTGACAACCAAATATCGTTACAAGAGAGAGCTAACGCGGGAAGCATATTTGGAATTAGGTAGGTGCATGAATTCGTTAGATGTTACTAGATAGTGGACAACATTATTTGGAAGAAAGTTGATGAAGGAAATATATTTGAGAATTCAGAAACATTGGTGGTATTACACTTCTTTACACCGATGAAACTTCACAACTTTTGGAGAAAAAAAAACTGATGTGGCCAGCACATAACCTCTCGCTAGATATTTTACCTGGTTGTACGCATAAAACGAACAATATTTTTAAATACAAATACATATATTCATGTCTCACTGCAAAATAATTCTCACATATATTTGCAAAATCTATGGGATATGTTAATATAAATTATATCCTGAAATTTTCTTTTTCTACTTTCCTATTCTTTTTCTATATATTCATCATTTTATCGCAAATTCTTTTTATATTCTTTTGCGTTGTTGACTTTTTTTTTATTTTCATAATCTTCATAATAATGTACAAATATTTTTGACAGTGGCATACAAAAATTTTTGACAGTGACATTTATGTGTCAATTACAAACATTTGAATTTCTTGCCTTGAAGTAGTTTGATCTGAGAATTTTTATATCAAATTATTTTATATGCATTTCTTTATCTCTAAATCTATAGAAGATATAATAATGAATTTATATTTATCGAATAAAGAATTTAACGTTCTTTAATATAAGTATTTACATAAATTTTCGATAAATAATATTTAGATGATTTTTTCTTGTAACTACTACTTCCGGTTGTCCAATTGTTACCAAAACTTAATCAACTCTTCTCATTTTTGTTAGATTGAGGATTCCGTAGTTAAAAATGTCTTAAGTCTTATAGTATTTGAGAAATCGTGGATCCAACATCCACACATCCGCACACACATCCACACACCGATGATGTCCGTATGTGTGTGTGTTGATGTGTGTGTGGATGTTGGATCCACGATTTCTCAAATACCTACTATAAGACTTAAGACATTTTTAACTGCGGATTCCTCAATCTAATAATAATGAGAAGAATTGATTAAGTTTTGGTAACAATTGGAGAACCGGAAGTAGTAGTTAGAAGAAAAAAAATCATCTAAATATTATTTATCGAAAATTTATGTAAATACTTATATTAAAGAACGTTAAATTCTTTATTCGACAAATATAAATTCATTATTATATCTTCTATAGATTTAGAGATAAAGAAATGTATATAATATAATTTGATGTAAAAATTCTCAGATCAAACTACTTCAAAGCAAGAAATTCAAATGTTTGTAAATGACACATAAATGTTCGTGTCAAAAATATTTGTATGCCACTGTCAAAAATATTTGTACATCATTACGAAGATTATGAAAATAATAATAAGTCAAAAACGCAAAAGAATATACGTAAATAAGAATATAAAAGGAATTTGAGAAAAAATGACGAATATAAAGAAAAAGAAAATTTCAGGATATTGAATATAAAGCAAATGTTGTACATAATTTATATTAAAATATCCCATAGATTTTGCAAATATATGTGAGAATTATTTTGTGGTGAGACATGAATATATGTATTTGTATTTAAAAATATTTTTCGTTTTATGCGTACAACCAGGTAAAATATCTGGCGAGAGGTTATGTGCTGGCCACATCAGATTTTTATTCTTGTAGTAGACACCCGGTATATAAAACTTCTATTGAGTACCTAGACACCTCTATCACATATATTAATGTCAAGATTTTTTAGGTTTTGATTGATTTTTTAAAAATACACACATAATAATTAATGTGACACTTTTTTCTCTACGATATAATATTTCATTGTCATTTTAAATAAAGTCTGATATATTAACCCTATAATAATGTTTCTTAACTATATATTCTATACACCATGAATAACTTTTTCAATGTGTCTGGATTTTAGAAAGCATTTTAATGTAAGTAATTTACTTCTGAATCTAATCAATAATCTAATTCCTCGCGTGATAATTTTAAAGCAAATAACAAAACTACTTTTGTTATAATATAACAATTTATTCATTTACAGCAAAGAGATCCATTGATAGCAAGTTTCCTTTTAATGGAACTTGTGAAAAATGACTCCAAAGCATTTTTTTTCAGAGGAAATTTTAAGTTGCAGTAAATTAACCACATTACCTTCAGCGTAATGTAGGAAATAATCAGATCGCTAAAATTTCGCTTTAACGTCATGTACGTTTTTATTTATCACGTAACGGTTGGTCCTTTTGTTTATTTCTACTTGAAGGTTTCACGATTTTATAAATCTTACAGAGTGTATTTTATACAGAGCTAATCGCAGGATCACAAGGGTAATTACTCTTTTTGAAAAGTGCACATGAGATATGTAACTCAAGTTGTAAGTTGTTCGTTATAGTAGGAGATTTATCTGTCTACAAATCGAGGAACCTGGATGTATTTTTACACATTCTACTTACTGAGGGAACATTAAAACATAATAAGATAACAGAAATTTGAATATTTTGAATATTCATATCGCAACAATAACATCAACAAAAAATTCTATTGTTGTAATCAGAAATATTATTGTTGTAATTGTTATAGCCCATCTTATATAGATGTAGTTTTGGAATGATACAGATCTTCTATCCGAGGACTGAGAACTCTGAAATTAGGTATAGTAGTGGCAGTAACTTTTTTACCTCCCGCTACCCGTGATAAGGGAGGTATAGGGATCGTGCCAAGAATCCAATTTTAACATTTTTACGATGTGTTTATGTATGTGTGGATACTCCACTATAACTCAAATACTATCATTCAAAAAAATTTGAAGCCTTGTATTTCCACCTCTTTCCATTATTAGATTTTGGTGTAAATCGGATAATCGGATATGGTACTTAACTCGAAGCTCATTATCGTTTTTCTTCGAAAAGTACCTTTAAATGTTATTTTTCGAGATTAATGTTATTATAAAAATTAAAGATTATTAAATTTCCTACAGATTTGCATTAACACTTTTTCTACATATATTATGGATAAAGTTATAAAATTATCTATAATTTAAATCCCGAAGCTTTAAACAAACATAACTCCTTGGTTACACATTTATACAAACGTATGTAACTGACAGATAAATGTCACTGTCAGAGAACTAATCATTTCAAATTAATAATAGTAACGTTTTAAAAAGAAAAAAGTAAATAGAACAATAGGAAAGGAAATCAATACAGTTTCCAGCATAAGTAAATATGTAGATAAGTATTTACATTAATAAAAATTACCGATTCGCAAAAAAGTTTAAGCCAATTCTCATTTTTGGATTAGTGAATTCTATTCTATCCCAGTATTTAAAATTTAATCTTCATTTTATTTTAGTTCCGGTGGCTCAATGGTTAGAGCTATGCCTCATGTCATGAGTACCCTCGGAGCTCTGGGTTCGAATCCCACTACGGCATGGATGTGTGTGAATGTGAACCCAGTCTGAAATTGGGATTTAATTATAATATAATCTAAGTCACCTGTCACAATTTTTGAAAAAATTGGTGTCTACCGTTGAACAGTATTAAAGACTCTTGGCATATTCATATACATGTTCCGCTTTTTGGAAATCACACAGCAAATGTGGTACAAAACGACTAACATTTTTATCAAAATTCAGGTGGTCATGTTTAATTTGATTAGCAGGTTCTGCCCCGCACAAAGGCGCCTGACTTTGAGGGGCACCCTTTTAAGACAGTAAAGTAAATAATAGTAATTTTTTTATAAAATGCTCTTATTCGTATAGACAAAATTACTATAAAACTTACAAATTAACGTGATAGAAGTGAAGAATATATTTTTTAATTTGTTTGCATTAGAGCTCTAGTTATAAGTAAAATAATTATCGTATCAATCGGTTCGTTATTATTCTAGCATTGTTATATTGAAATAATAACTATGAAAATGTTAATTACAACAACGAATATATTGATTACAACTCAAGAATATTGATTACAAGAATGAATCCCACAATGAATCCAATATTTAAATACCTATTATCATTTTGCAAAGATTCAATTGCATATACAATTCTGAAATCTGTTTTAAAATTGCTGATTACAACAAACGATTTTGACTATAACCTATTGATTACAAGAATGAATCTAGGAAAATTTCATCAATATATTAAATCTAGCATTTTTGAAGAACAAAAAGTAAAGTTTTAACTTTAATTTGCTAATTTTACATCATAAGGAAAGGGGCGCTGAAATGTAACATAGCACAAAGGCGCCTAATACCCACGGAGCGGCCCTGCATAAGTGGCTCTATTGTCTTCGAATATTTTCGTATAGTTTGTGTCAAGATAAATGCACATTGACTTTTACGCCCATAACAGCATGTATTTGCTTAAAAGATTTGCAAGGGTAAGCGCACAGAGAGGGATACACAATTTTTTGCAATTACCAAATTTAATACTAACCACAAATTAGGTACCTAATTAAAATTCATAGTAAAGTTACTACAGTTTATTATTAAATAATTTATTTATATATTTTTTTACATTATACAAATCTTAAAAATATGTTCTCCTTCAATATTAGATTATTTTCTTCGTCAGAAAAATCACTCCACGGTTGCCACATTTTACTTAAGTTATTTACAAATGAACACTTTTTTTTTTTTTTTTTTTTTTAATTATTAAAAAACCTCTCAACAGGATTAAATCCCAATTACAGAGAGGTTTACATATACAAACAGCCATGCCTTAGTGGGATTCGAACCCAGAACCCCTAGCGTACTCATGACTACGAGCTGTTGCTCTAACCATTGAGCCACCGGAGCCGACACTTGAAACAAGAATAACGTGAAACAACATATAGCAAAACTTATATAGACAAAATACATTAATAGATTTTAACTGTATATTTCCCGGTTTGTACTATAAATTTGGTAATCCGCTACTGGCCGCTCAGGTCAGAAAATACCCCGAAGTGATGGGTTAACTGAGCTTAAGAAGTCTAAGTCAATGTGCATTTATCTTGACATAAACTATAATAGCAATGTTATTTTCGGTAACAACTGTAGAAGGACATCCTGCTCCTTTTTGGTGCTGAACAGAATTACTTTTTTCTTCCAATTCTTTATAACTTGTGTGCGTTAGCCAAAATATAATAATATAAAACTGATTTAACAATAGCGTCCCTCATTATTTTGAAAAATACTGGTACCATGAATTATTTTGGGCTACATTCACTGAGTTTACATGCAGTTTTCAAACCGTTTTCAAAACGTTTTTAGTTTTCAAAACGCCATGTATACAGTGTCAAAACGGTTTTGAGTTATCTCGAACCAAAACTAAAATGCATGGGTTTGACTTGAAAACTAGTGTCAAAACTACTCATGTAAACACTTAAAATTCAGTTTCGATATTGCGCATGCGTACAATCGTACATAGCATAATGTTTTTGTCGCATGTATTACTTGGTGTTACTAACCTACAAATAAAATGACGCAGTTGTGTAGTTTTGGTGCGTAGTGACACAAAGAGGAAAACAAAATTGGAATAATGACGAAATGAAGAATTTGGAGTGAAGAGGATCTGGCACTTACATCAGCCAAATGCGCATGCGCCGAAACTGTTTCCAAATCAATCTGAAAACCTGTTTTGAAAATTGCATGTAAACAGTTTCACATAATTTTGACTGAAAACTGAAACCATTTTCAAAACTGCATGTAAACGTAGTAATTATAATATGTTTTATTGCATCGTTCTATACGTATAGTTATTATTCGCAATTTTCCAGCTAGTAGTATCCAATGATCCCCTGACGGAATAATGGTATAAAATTCCCAGTTGTGAATTTCCTGGCCTCAATTTCAATCGTCTCGAGTGTCACGCAGTGGCTGCTTTGCTGAACAGCAGCTTACCCACTAACCGTGAAGTCGAAGCGTTATCGTCAACACATTTCCACGTTCATCTGGAAACGTCAGCGACCGTAAGCAATGACGCAATATCCAACACTGCGAATTGTGCGACTCAGTTTCAATTTCCACAAATATGGAGAAAAATATGTCACGAACGATAACCGACAGAGAAGAAATACAGTATCTATTTTTTTATTCCCAATAATTCTAGCATAACCCTTGTAATATCTGAAACTAATAAGTACTACTATAGTTCTCTCTGACTCTTTGTGTTTAACGCTACAGGTTATTAGCCTATTTTACACCCCTAGTTAACTGAATTTAAACCAAGGTCCCATGTATTTATAAATGAGCATGCTAAGTATTATTGGACATTTTAAGTTGTGTATGTACCGCTGATGTAGTAGACACAAACAGAATTCAAACAAGATTACATTCATTTCATTCATTTCTCGTTATTATAGTGACCAGAGCTACAGCTACTTTAATAAAAAAAAATAGCTTAGCTTAGTTCGGCCGGCTTACATTTTCAAAAAATCTGATGTGGCCAGCACATAACCTCTCGCCAGATATTTTGCCTGGTTGTACGCATAAAACGAAAAATATTTTTAAATACAAATACATATATTCATGTCTCACTACAAAGTAACTATTTTAATATAAATTATGTACAATACATACATTTTCTTTATATTCGATATCCTGAATTTTTTTTCTACTTTCTTTTTCTTTTATTCGTCATTTTTTCGCAGATTCCTTTTATATTCTTTTTTAGGTATATTCTTTTGCGTTGTTGACTTTTTATTTATTTTCATAATCTTCATAATGATGTACAAATATTTTTGACAGTGGCATACAAATATTTTTGACAGTGACATTTATGTGTGAATTACAACCATTTGAAGTAGTTTGATCGAAAAATTTTTACATCAAATTATTTTATATGCATTTCTTTATCTCTAAATCTATAGAAGATATAATAATGAATTTATATTTATCGAATAAAGAATTTAACGTTATTTGACATAAATTTTTGATAAATAATATTTAGATGATTTTTTTCTTGTAACTACTACTTCCGGTTGTCCAATTGTTACCAAAACTGACTCGACTCTTCCCATTATTGTTAGATTGAGGAATCCGTAGTTTTAAGTCTTATAGTATTTGAGTTATGGTGAATCCAACATCCACACACACACACATATCCACACACACACATACGGACATCATCGTAAAAAATTCTAGGGACCTTAAAACGTTCTTATTCACTAAAATCTGGATATGCGATTTTTAGCATGAATACAATACCTCTCTTAGCGAGAGGTAAAAATCTGATATGGCCAGCACATTTACGAAAATTCTACCGGTGAACTGTTACCGGTAAACAACTGTTTATCAGGTTATAGCTACTGGAATCGATATTTTAAGAACGCAAATGGTAAACAGGGTAGATCCATGACCTATCAAAAAATTTGAAAATTTGAAACAGGTTAGAAATTTAATGTAGTTAACAAACTGAGCAGAGTCCTACTTTCAACACATTTCCAATTTTAACGCGCGCGCTTGGCTTTGCATCACTACCTTTTTTTGAGATTAGATTCTTCATGAATCCGGTAAATGAATCTGGTAGATATTGTACAATTTTCGAATACGGTTTTACCACTCGTGTTTTCGAACACAGTCGGTAGATGCGATATCTACCGGTAGAATTTTCGTAAATGCCTATGTATTTTCTATAAAATTCATACAGAAAGTTCCTTGCAAAAGATTCTAAATTTCTTGTATGTACATTACCTTTCGACAGTTGTATGTATTTGATATAAATTCCATACAGAAAGTTTCGAGCAAAAATATCCTATATTTCGAGAAAAATTATAACACAAATATATTACGAATATGTCAATTGCAGTTGACACTGACATCTGTAAATTGTATTTCAGGTTGCACACAAACCGACTTTGAAAATAACTCTCCCGTGACTAATCCTGTATATTGTATTAGACAAAAATAAAGCGACTCTGTAGAACCCAAAAGAAAAAAATTCTCTGTATTTTAAATATCCAAAATATTTTCAAAAAAAATCATTCAGATTAAGATTCTGTGATTGTTCGCGAGTTATGGACACAAATCGCCTCTTTTCTAATTTCTGTACCTTTATAATCTGAACAAAATTGTAATAAATGAGAGGCGCAATATACAATTTTCGCCTGGGACGCTCAAGTCTCGGGCCGGCACTGTTAAGAGGCATATTTACCCCTGCGCTGAAAATTCAAATAAATTGTTCCTCTACTAGAATTATTAACATTTTAAAAAATTCAACACAACATAAACTTACTTGCGATATTAACCTGTATTTTAAAAAAATAACTATTGAAATTTATTAGTATTTGACTTTGATTTTATGGGAAAATCGAGAAATGCTGTTTTGCCTATAAAATCAAAGTCAAATATTAATAGATTTCAATATTTATTTATTTTTTATGTAGGTTAATATCGCAAGTAGGTTTGGGTTGTGTTGAATTTTTTAAAATGTTGATAGTTCTAGTACAAGAACAATTTATTTGAATTTTCGCTTCATATTTTAGCACAGGGGTAAATATGCCTCTTAAAGCTGTTTACTAATAGACCTAACTTAACCCAATGTGGTGGAATTCTGAATAACATAGGTATTCAGTTTTTGTAAGTTTAAAATCAATATTTTTTTTAGACAAAAACCTGGGCTCGTTTTGACAATAATCATATTAATTGATTCGTAAATATTTTTCACTTCCAAACTGTCAATTTATATACGGAGTCCGCTGTATGTTTGTATGTACTGAATATAGGTTCACCAATAATATTAATTTGATTACAACAATCAATACATCTATAAATATTGATGACAACAATGACAACATCATTTCCTAGAAAAATAAAAATACATAAAGTCAACATTATCAAATATGTATTATCTCCCTTTCGATGATGACTAAAAATAACCTTCAGTGTAATTCATTTTTTTAAATACGCAAAACAATTATAAAACATTGAAAAATGAATAACTAAAAATATCCAACAATGTATTCTAAATAAATTACAATTTAATTTATTTCCAAAAATAAACAAAAATGGGAAAAATACCTGAGTATAACTGTTCTCGTAAGACAGATGAGTGACGTCTTTTTTAAAGTAACTCGATATTGTACCCACTGATTACTGTCATATAAATAATAAGCAGCAGTTTGTCTCGTACTTATTTCCAGTTTTCATCATCTCGTATGTTTCATACGGGTATTTTTGCTTGAGGTTCAGGGTCGTTCGACTAAAATTACTTCGCTACTTTATAGCCATGTTCATTTAGTAACTTTATATATTTAGGCACACACCAAGTAGTTTCGGTTTTATGAATAATAAATGGGGATAGTGCTTTTGCTTTCCCCAAGTTCCCGAATAAAACTTTCGTTAAATTATTTACCCAGGGGATTTGCACACTAATATTTTTGTAGTAGAAAATAATTAGGCGGGAAAATATTCTCTTGAGTTGCACCATCTCAATTTGAAAGTTGTGGAGTAAATTACGGTATCATATTACAGCGATGTACGTTGAGGATGCAATTTAACTTTACTTGTAAAACTGTATCGAATTTTAAACAGTTTATAGGTTAATTTTATCGGCACTATAATAAAAACAAACTTTTTAAATTAAAGTAAAACAGCAAAATTCAATTGATGGCTATGAACTTTGAAATGAGCTAATTTTAATAAACTGCGTTTAGTTTTTAATGGCGCTTTCACAAATTCAATTTATTTAATCTGCTTTACTGATTTTTCAGGAAAATCTAATTTTACAGATTTAAATTTATTGCTATTTCGTACTCAGAGTGACTGGTAGTATTTACCTACCCTTTAATTTAATTAAGCTATGCCCAAAAACTAAAATAACAAATACATTTATTTTTTAGCTATACTAATGTATTTTTAAATCTAGTTAAATATCAAAACCTAGTCGTGGCCGTTTCAGCATTATCCACAACGCGTCGTGGACAAAAAACACGACCACAACGCGAAAAAAGATGATCAGATTTCGATATTTGGTTCAGCAACGTCTGCTACACGTTGTGGTTGTTTTTTTCTCTTACTGAGCGGTTTCGTTGCTTACGATCTTCGAAAGTTAAGACGTACTTACATTTCTTGTATTGTAGCTTAAATCATTAAATATAAATTTGACGTGGGTCCTATACGAACCCAGACCTTCCATATATATAGTGTCAAACTGAGAATATTTCTGTGTATGGCAATACGAATTTTCGGTTTTTGCTACAGGAAAAAATACTGCATCCGAATATGCTAATGTTTATAATTTTTCAATTTCCGGAACCGTAAAAATAGTCGAATAATATTTTTGCAAAAATCATTGATGACATGGAACAAAAGCGCAAACATCTGTCACTACTTAAAGAAATCATAAATTTCGTTCTCGTCAAATTACATTGTTGTAATCAACTATTACATTGTTGTCATCAACACTACAATAAAAGGTGTTTTCTTTATCCTTGTTTTGAAAAGAATTTGAAACGTAAAGATTCTTTGACAAATGTTTACAATTGTTTAAAAGGAGGAAAATGAAAACATCTTTATTGTAGTTGATGACAACGATGTAATAGTTTTGATTACAACAATGAAGTTTGACGAGAACCAAATTTAAGATTTCTTTAAGTAGCGACAGATGTTTGCGCTTTTATTTAAATTTTCGTTCCATGGCATCAATGATTTTTGTAAAAATGTTATTATTGTTTTCGACTATTTTTTAGGTTCCGGAAATTTAAAAATTATAAACAATAGCATATTCAGATGCAGAATTTTTGTCTGTAACAAAAACTGAAAAACAATTTTTCTCTAAAATAATTAGGGGAGCAAACAACTTCACATTAAGATTTTACCATTGAAACCCCTATGCTGCGTAGTGCAAGTCACCACCCTGTATATATATATATATATATATATACACTATTATTCACGAAAGACGACTATTCAAGGTCATTTGTTCGAAGAAAGAATACACAGCATTTTATAGCAGTAGCTTAGCAACATTTTGTATTAGAAAGAAAAAGATTATTTGATCTATGTCTATTTAATTTATGTGGTGTGACAGATATACGTAAATAGTGGCATTACTTTCTAACACACTATAAATAATAATGACATATGTCGTAGAATTACACATACCTAATTATCTACTGCACTGCCCTCTGTGCTAATATTTACCCACTGGCGTTGACGTTTAAATTAAATTATTATTCCTTGGTTTATAAGTTAAGTCTATGTTTTTTTATTTTGCAAAAACATAAGTGAAGAACATAAATATTTCAGAAAGGCATTATTTAGAAAGAAACATAATTTTCAAATGAATTACTATTAGTTTTTAAGTTCAAATGTGCCCATAAATATTTCATGTTGCACTCCTATGTATACGAAATGCAATGAAGTTATCTGCAAGTAATATTATATCAGACGGCTCACAAATGACCTTGAATAGTCATCTTTCGTGAATCATAGTTTATATATATATATATATATATATATATATATATATATATATATATATATATATATATATATATATATATATATATATATATATATGTTGACCTTTGTCACAGTGTCATTTATTTAGTAATATTCTCGCAACTATAACATTTGCTTGGATGTGTGTAAAACACGAAACACGCGACGAATTTTAAAAATTCCTGGTACAATTCGCGTGCGGAAATATCTGCATTTCCCCGCGATGTTTCGCATTTCCTCCGCGTCGCAGCATGACGATCGCAACACTATCGCTCATATGTTTTGTCAAATCTACGAAACGCTTACATGAATTATTTATTGGGCGCGTTACACTGCCACTGCAAGAGCAATACGACGTAGAATGGAGAGCAAGCAGAATAGAACGTTCAGTTTCTCTCCTCTCAATACATCGTATTGTACGAGTGGAGTGCCCTCCCAAGAGAAATGTTAAATTCATTACTGGGGGGCTTAGTACTTGGTAGATTCAAATATAGTAGTTTTCTATTAATCTAAATATGTTTTTATTTTATATGTGTTGTAGGCAGATTATAAAATCCGTCGTTCAATAAAACGCGTTGACTTAGCACTTTGCGTTATTTTAAATCTAGCTAGATGTTTTATAAGACCTATGGGTGTATTCTAAACACAATCCGTTAAAATATATTATGTAAACGGATTCCGTTAAAATATTTCTTATTAACGGATTCCGCTAAAAATTCTATTCACAATATGACATTTGAACGGATCCGTTAAAATTAATATAATAAACGGATCCGTTTGCTACTGCAGGGCAGTGTTGTCAAATTGTAAATGTCAACATATTTATATTTTGATAATAACAAAATATATTAAGATAAACAGATATTTGTGATACATAAATTTAGAGATACTATTTAGTAATAAATTTAAATCAATAAATAATCACAATAATGAATATATTCTTCAAAATTATCTTTGGAATGTTGGTAGGTGAATACTTTGTTGTAATAGGTACATGTCAAAATTGTCAGTTTCATAACCTTTTGATATTATTACATATTATTGTAAATTTGGAAAAAATGGGTATAAAACAAAAAATCTATAAAACCATAATTCGTTACTTATTAAGCGCAGCTAAAGTAATAATGAAGAAGCTCCCCAACGCCCAACCCCAACATTTATCTTGAAATTATAGACACCACCAAGCTAATCTACAGTATCGAGAAAATGAACATACGCGGGGCCACAATTAGATATAGGTGCATGCACTTTAAAAACTACACAAATTATAAATATGAAATTTTCTTCATTAGATTCATTCATCTAATCAGTATTATTCGAATATAATAAAAATATCCATTGTTGTAATCAAAATATTCTTTGTTGCGATAAAAATATCCTTTGTTGTAATCAATAATTATAAATAAAGGCACCAATAGTAGAGTAAAATATCTGCTCGTTTCATTAGACAAAGCATTTTTAATTTTTTTGAGAACGAGAAATGGATAATTTTTGTATTGTTAAAATCTTTCATCGAACCGATTTTTTATAAGTTATGTACGAGTATTATTTTGTTATAATAATTATTTATTTGTACTTTCCTTTCAATTACATTTTATGAATCCAAGGGTCGGAGCAAACAGTAAAGGATGATAACGCAATTCTCTGCTTAAAATTTAGAAATTCTAAATATTTATGTATTAAATGTCATCCGTTTACAATTAACGGCTATGAATCATTCTCCGTTTAAATTTTATTTATAAACGGATAACATAAACGAATCTCCGTTTATATTATTAACGGATAGTGTCTTTAGAATAGCAAAATCTAGTTAACGGATATCTTAATTTTAACGGTCCGTTTATAATTAAGGGAATGCCTTTAGAATACACCCAATAGCACGTTAATATTGAGTATGTTTATATCGACGTCCTTAATCGGATTTAAGTGGATTTAGGATCATAAATCGTATTTAAGAAAACGATGTAAACGATTTGGATTGCATTTAGAATCGGATTCTAAATCGACTTTACCAACGAGATTTATACACAAATCCGATTTACTTTCGCGAGAAACAATGAAAAAAACGCAGAGTAATTTTAGGCGATTTCGGGCGACAACCGTTCAATTGCGGTATGTTGCGTTCAGGTACGTTCACACATTCGGGCGCTAGAAACAACATACCCGGTATGCTTGGATCAGTGCTCACAGCTGAACGGGTTTGCGAGTCGGGTCAGCTCTCTGTTCACTATTTCTATCTCTTTTTATCATGTCTTTTTTTGAAATGTCAAAAGTCAAAACAGTCGGAGTCGTGGTGTTATGTCAAACAGGGTGACATTATTTTCGTTCATTCTTTTTTGGACAAATATGGAAAAACTATCTTTCTCCGTTAATGCATTTTAATTGTCAGACACTATTTTTGACAGCTTTAAATGTCGCAGAATATACATAACCTCCAAACACGGTGTCAACAAGTGAACCATTGATTTTTGGCGCCACCACTGACCATAGCATACCGCAAGTGACCGTAACTGATCCTAAGAAGTGAACGGGTATGTCGCCCGAAATCGCCTATTCGGGCGCTAGAAACAACATACCCGGTATGCTTGGATCAGTGCTCACAGCTGAACGGGTTTGCGAGTCGGGTCAGCTCTCTGTTCACTATTTCTATCTCTCAGAATGCAACAAGAAACAGAATATTTTTTGAAATTAATCCAAAAAAGAAAAATAATTGATTTTTTAGATGAAAAAACTAAGTAAATGTGAAGTCAAAATTGTCAAAATTAATACTAGTCAATAATATTCTACGCATTCTAAGCTGCTATGCCATCAGTGCCAGTAATAAATCCAATTAAATCTGTAGTAAATTCAAATGTAATTGATCGCTTTAATTTTTTCATATATAATATCATAAGTGGTAAATTTTTGCCGGAAAAATTTTCAGATTGTTACGAGAGCTGGTTGCCTAGCAATTTATTGAGTGACATTGACAAAAATCACGAGTTGTCAAACGAGTGATTTTTGACCAATGTCACGAGATAAATTATTGGCAACAGGCTCGAGTAAAGCAATCGGAAAATTTTCCAGGATAAAATTTAACCACGAATGGTATTCGGATGACTATTTTCAAAATAAAAATCAGGTAATCATATATATTTTTTTTTTCTTGACAAAAATCTTCTAATTTTTATTGTGTTTTGAGGTGTTATATTTAAGTTTGCTTTTTCAACGTTTTAAATAGATTCCTGTCCGAATCGACTCGTTTTTAATAAAAACTGATAACATTGAAAATATACACACTTTGACAGGTACGCAAACAATATGTTTCTAAAACGTCAAAAAAATTTCGCTTATCAAAACTCACTTACTAGTAAAAATACGACATCTTATTGGCTTAAAGGGCGCGAAAAAATTTTTATGAGGGTGTTTTGTCAAAATGCAACATGTAACTAGGTAGAATCCTGAATTTGGATTGGCTTATAAATTTATGAGTGAAATAGTCTGGTATAAACAGTCAAGATTTAGGATTTATTTAAATCCGATTTGATTAGAAATCCGATTAAGGACTTCGATGTAAACTTACTCATAGACAACTATTTTCGTGAAAACTAAAAAATAATATTGTATGTACAAGTAAGTATATTAATGTGATCAATGATTTTGTCACAATAATCTTAATTTTATGAAAAATTTCGAAACATTTTTTTTTCTTTTTAAATGAATTAGGTACGATACAATATTTATTAAAACTTGTAAAAAGTTAAATATTAAAAAACTATTGACGTAAACACAAAAATGATGCATTAAATTGTGTATGAAATTGAAACTGTCATTTTTAATTGAATATAATAAAAAGTAGTCATGCTTTTATATTAGAAAATCTAACAAACTCGAACGCGGATTGGTCTTTTAGAAAAAATTGTAAGTAATTGATTTGTAAATATTACATTTTGTTTAGGAAAAATAACAGTAAAAATTAAAGAAAAATATTTGAAAATTTAAAAAAGCGGAGAAATTAATACAATAAAAACAATTATTTCAATCATGTATGTCAAAATATGTTTGGTACAATAACAGCAAAAATTATTGATGACAACAATGAACAAATTTGATTACAACAAACAAAAAACAAAAATAACTTTTGGATATTGTGTAAATGTTCTCTTTATGGCAATTACTTATTCTTTTTTAGGTGATACAGTTTCAAAATTGCGTAACAGATCAAGCCAAGCGTTGTATCCACAGTGCGTGTACTTATTGTGGGAACTGACAACTTATGAATAGCCTACAAATAAAAATCCACAGTTCGTCCGCTATTTAACTCCATGACTGTGCAAAACCATAGATTAAAAATAATGATATGCAGTTTTGATCCAGATATTACAAAGAATTAATAGAAAACTTCTAAATTTGAAAATTACCGCCTACTAACACTTGGTTGATTGAGTGAACTTTAAAACAATGGGCCCGTCCAACTTTTTTTGAATTTTTTATATGTTACGAAGAATTTAAAAATAGAAATTCCGAATTTTTTATTTTCTTGAAATTACGCTTAATAACGCCTAAAATAATTATTAAAGTATTGGCGCGAAAGTTCTGACGTTAGCGTCACTCCGTCATAAGTATAGAGAACCGACATACGTTACCATTAATATGACAATATACAATAAATGTTGCAAAAATGAAAATACGTATCCATTACAAACTGTGATCAAAAATCTTTTGCTCGTTTAATCAGGTTAATCAATCGCGTTAATTAATGTGACTTTAAGGCTTTCTTTAATATAATATTGAAGGTTATTATACTCACCAAGTGCCATTTTTTTGATTAAAATAGTATTTAAACTATTTTCTATTTATAATTAAATATAACAATGACAGTATTGATTACAATAATCAGAGCATAGTTCATAATAAAAAGTAATCCAACATTTACATTCCTATTTACTAAATGATTACAACAATGACAAATATTGAGATTACAATAATTAAAACATAAATTATAATATAAATTTATTTAATAAGTAAATTTTCTTTTGATCTTAATAAAAAATGACTTGAATATATTAAATATGTGTATGTTACAGTATGTGTAAAGCCAATCGCGAATTTATGAGCAAAATATGCATGGTCCACTGTATAATGACATTTTCACAGGGTAACTGGACGACTGTAATGACGCTGACGTCACAACATGGCGATCATTTTACGCTAAAAACTTTAATTACATTATTATAGGTATAAAAATATAAAATATATAGCAATTTTCATTTCGTTTTCATTTATTTATATTCAAAATTCATATGCGACATGTGATTCCTAAAAAGTCGAAGACTTGGACGGGCCCATTCCTTCATATTGTAGGACGTTTATACCTTTTTTCCATTTAAGCCATTCAGTATTGCAGAGAATAGGGAATAGTTTTGACCTCTCTGATTGGTTGAAATTGGAGACAAGAGACAAGTTTACCCAATGTAATTCCGGCTACTTCAAACTGGCGCTGATGTGAGCGCCGTCTGCTGAATGGCTCAAATGGAACAGAGTGTAATATAACTTGCTGAAATATTCTGAATTAACTGCAATATATTAATCATAGTAAACCAAAAACCAACAAATGGTGGGTGTTATGGTGGTGTTTTTTTTTCCAAAATTTAGAGGCACAATGTGAGAGTCTGCCAACCTTAAAAATCTTTTCATAAGAAATATAGGATCTTTTGCTAGAAATTTTCTGTATGGAATATATATAAAATACATATAACTGCCGGAAGGTAACGTACAAGAAATATAATCTTTTGCAAGGAACTATGTATGAAATTTACACAAAATACACAGAACTGACGGAAGGTAATGTGCTGGTCACATCAGATTTTTTACATATAAATTCGTCTGAGCGTATAAGTAAAACTAAGACAGTGAAAATCCGGTGAAAAAATTTCTATTAATAAGCGAGTTATAGTCCCCCGAAATTTGAAAATATAGATGTGACGCCACGAATATAAGTTTTTATATCAAACTGTTTTCTTCATGGACCTAAATGTTTTTGAAATATATGCTATTTCTAAATTATATTTATAAAAAATAAATGAATATTATTAAATTGTACAAGTATACATGATTTATAATTCGAAGTGTATTTAAATTATTAAGTTTAATGCTAAACATTTATATTCAAATAAAAACTGTTTGAGAATTACAGTACTGGACTGATAGCCACGCCTCCGCTATTTGAATTTCTCTACTTCCTCCCCTTACTTGGTATTCGTTATATATTTATATGCCGTCTTTGAGTCGCCAATCAAAATAATATATATGGAATTCATATGAGTGACGAGCTGCTATAACAAAAACCAGGGCCGCGCCGTGCGGGTGGCCAGGTTGTGCCCCGCACAAAGGCGCCTGACTTTGAGGGGCGCCGTTTCAAGACAGTAAAGTAAATAATAGTAAATTTTTATAAAATGCTATTCGTAAAGACAAAATTACTGTAAAACTTACAAATTAACGTGATAGAAGTGAATAATATATTTTTTAATTTGTTTGCATTAGAGCTCTAGTTATAAGTAAAATAATTATCGTATCAATCGGTTCATTATTCTAGCATTGTTATATTGAAATAATAACTATGAAAATGTTGATTACAACAATGAATATATTGATTATAACTCAAGAATATTGATTACAAGAATGAATCCCACAATGAATCCAATATTTAAATCCCTATTATCATTTTGCAAAGAATCAAATGCATATACAATAATGAAATCTGTTGTAAAATTGTTGATTACAACAATCGATTTTCATTATAACCTATTGATTGCAAGAATGAATCTAGGAAAATAAATCTAGCATTTTTGAAGAACAAAAACTATAGTTTAAACTTTAATTTGCAAATTTTACATCATGAGGGGAAGGGGCACTAAAATGTAATATAGCACAAAGGCGCCTAATACCCACGGAGCGGCCCTGACAAAAACCCCCTTATTTCCTAAGTATTTCGATTATATCGTTTTATTTCTTTATTAATATTCCTTATTAAGCATATACTTTCAATATTTTTTTCTAATTTCTTTTAATTCAATTGCGTTGTAGTCCCCTATTTTATTGTTCATTTAATGCATGTAAAAACGGTCTGCTCTACTATTTTCTTACGTGAAGCGACGTATGACTATATTTTAGTTTAGTCAATATCATCGTTCAGAATATTTAAAAATGCACAAACTTATGAATATTTTTAATTATACCACTTTTCAATATTGTGGTGCGATACAGGATACAGGGTTTCACTGTCGTCGTATATAATCACGTTTCTCAATATATTGTTATTCCCCATCTACTGTTTAAAGACATCCCTCAATTTGACAGTCTCCAATTACTAATACAGAATCCTTCTGTTCCTGATCAGTACCTACATCCCAACAAACATATCAATATTTAAGCACCTGTCACACTGACGTTAGATTCTCGCGGCTGTGTAATAAAATCCGTTGTTGGTGTAACAATACGTGGCGGGAATCGCGATCTATAGAACGTAGCCGGAAACCCTGCGCAAGAGATTGTTGCGTACTGACGTATGCGTGAATTATGTATACGTTATGCTGTGCTATGTTAAGCGAGGGAGCGAAAAGCGAGGGAATTTTAAACAACGAGTACTGGTAGGGTAAATGTGGGTTAGTTGCCTACATGGGATAGTAGCCTCACTGCGTATAACTTCTGATAAATATAATAGAGTGCGCTCCAAACGTAGTTGTAGATGCAATAATGAGTGTGCAACCTTATTCAAGGATCATATATGGTCTGGAGAATAGCTGTGCTGCAAGAAATTAAAAAAATTGGCAGAATTTTTATAAGAGTGTGATTTCGGCAGTACGGTAGGTTTGAAACTAAGCTTTTACATTTGCACTATTGCATGAATAATAAATTTTTGTGATTAGTTTATCAAAGTATATTCTAACCTATTTATTAAGACTTGTTTGAACATGATTTAGTCACATACGCTTCAGAAATTCAATGGGGCGTCTATACCCCGAAAAAAGGATAGACGCCCCAGTAATTTTGTGGTATAAATGCCCCAATATATTATATCTTTTTTACGCGTAATAGTCTATTTAATATATTTCTTTTTATTTAAAATGAGTAAAAAAATATGACAATATATAGTAATTAGAATTTTTATTTACTTATTTCGATTGCAATGCTACAAAAGTACAAGCGAAAAGAAGATGTACCAAAGCGGGGACAGTGGAGTGAAGAAAATTCAAGAACTGCAGTAGAAAATATTAAAACCAAAAATATGAGCATCAATTTCGCAAGCAAAGTTCCAGTAACTAAAAAAACAAATTAAAAGGAAACACGTAGCTAAAGTACTAACATCCCCAACACACCAGAAGGTATTGAAGAGTAGTAAAATAAAAAAATTAAAAACAAATAAAACTAAAAACATTGTAACTAAAAATAAGACTGATAATAAGAATACAGATAATAATGAAACCGAAAATGAAAACTGTGAAACAAATAATTGTGCAGAATGCTTTGAAAATTATTATGAAACCAGTGCAACGGTTGACTGGATTCAATGTATTAAATGTAATCTATGGCTACACGAAAATTGCACCATGTATGCACCCATTGTAATGAATGTGGAAAAATAATCAAACGCGATGCCGTTACAAGAAAATTAAATATATAATTAATCAGTACGAATCGTACTGAACGAATCTGTGTAATCTATTATATATCGTTTTTTGACACGCATATCTAATTTCATATATTGTTTACTATCACATAATATAATAAATATATATTTTGTTTATTTTAATACATGTGCCTATATTATTTAATTTACCTCGGCAACTATCCTTTACATTGGTCAACTATACTCTACGGTAGGGCATAAATCCCACATAGGTGGGCATCTATACTACAATGGGTATTCAACTTTACATTAAATTTATAGGGTAACTATGAACAATAATGATTTTTAAATCATATTTTTTGTAAAATAAGGTTCTGCTAAATACAGTAGCAACAACGTAATTTAAAAATAACTAACCTATACCTTTTTAGAGCGAATTTTCCTTAAGTAGGGCATACATCCCACAATTACCCTATAATAAAGTGGAAGATATATTCTAAATATAAAAGTTGTGGATTGGAAATTGGACTTACCATATTGAAGAAATGGAATTTGGTCTCTCGATTGGTGGTCCGTTGTGAGGATGCGATTTGTAGATCAGGCCTGAAATAAAAAATATATTGTTAATGTCTGCAAAGGAAATGTTTCAAGATGTGTAAGATTACAAGAATATTAAATGGTTTTCCTTTTATATTCGACTGTTTGAATTTGAAACCAACCAGCTAAGAAGTATGTTTTTGTTTAAGTTAACTTGTTGACATTTTAAAAGATTGTCAACGATGTCAATCTAAATTCTTTGTAAAAAAAGACGTTTAGAATTTTTGTTTGAACATTCGGTTTTCTTTGGTACTATTCAAAGAAATGAAACCAAGTTCATATTTTAAAATCGATACTAACTTTTGATATTCCTATAAATGTATATTTCGTTTCACGTAAGACAATAGCAAACAGCGCTTGAGAGCCGACTGTTTTTACATTCATTAAATAAATAATTTAAATTCGTGAAACCAAACGTTGTCAATACTAAATATTTCTATCTATTTAGGGCTTGTATACAGCTGTCGCCGTTTCGGAATTAAAATGACATTTTAGTATTTAGTATTGTTGTTGTTACTGATGGTGAATGACTTTCATTCTTAAACGATTTTTGGTAACATTTTGTTATTTGAAATTGGTATATACAACAAAATATCTATACCCTGTTCCATTTAAGCCATTCAGTATTGCGGAGTATAGGGAATAGTTTTGACCTCTCTGATTGGTTGAAATTGGAGACACGAGACAAGTTTACCCAACGTAATTTCGGCTACTTCAAGTTTGCGCTGTTGCCAGCTCCATCTACTGAATGGCTTAAATGGAACAGAGTATACGCAATGAACAGAATGGACCTTTTCAATTTAAAGAGATAGAAGATATGCGCAATGGGGATCTGCTTATAGTAAGAACAACTGAGATCTATGGCGTTTGTTTCTAAAAAATTTAATCGTAAAATGTGAGAATATTTCAGATAACTTTAAAAAATCTTATCGAAATAAATTACAAAGCTTTTTTTGAAGTTAAAATGTCTAACGATGCAAATTTTCACTGAGAATACAGATATTTGAATGACTGCAATATTTTTGACGTTTCGTTTGACAGCCCAACTGGCAGTTGTTCGCACCATTTTCTTACTATTTGCAGCGATAGAAAGAGATAGCCGTTAAATTGAAAAGGTTCATTATAAAATAGGAGACGCTAAAAACTGCTTCTCGTTTCTGGAAATATTAATTTTTTAAATACTCAAAGCGTTGTACCTACGAGCCTAATTGCCTAATATACTACTGGTAAAATGATAACTGTAAAGACAAATATGGCTATGCTACAGCTTTTATTGAAAGTATAACAGAAAAACTTTTTGAAGACAATATAGCAGACAGATAAGTAATAGATGTAGGAAGTAATTCGAGTGAAGAAGACAGACTTAACATTATGTTGACGGCTTCGTTGAAGATCAAAGCACAATTTGCTATAATTTACATTTTTAGAAAAGGATTCATGAAACGTTTCCCAATAATAATTTTTCATAAAAACTTCCATCCTTAATTACAACAATCTCTTATTGATTACAACAATGAAAAATTTGATTACAACAATGAAAAATTTGATTGCAACAAAGAAAAATTTGATTGCAACCATGTAAAATAAGATTACAATAACGAAATATCGATTCGCGTAGATAAGTAATTCACCAGCGTATCCAATATTCAAATTAAACCGTTTCTTTGAGAATATCTCCATCTACCCTGAACCACTTTCAATTTCGTTGCTACGTCGATCATCCAAGCAGCATTGACATTCCCCGAGTGTCGGGTTTTCCAGGTTTTCCCACATGCAAGTACATTCCTAGTGGAAAGCGTGTCGGTTGCTGACGCGCGCTTTTCCGGGAAACTTCCCCACGCACGAATTCCAATGAAAATAGCTTTTCTGTTAGTCAGTGTGTTGTCGGGGCTAAGCTGACAACTCTATAACCGAAGGCCGAAGGGATACATTCGACAAAAAACTGGGGAAATTTATGAATTTTTATCAGGAGTTAGACAACTATGACGCCAAAGTAGATAATTTAGTTTTGGTTGTTCATCATCTTTATCATTTTCAATGTATCGATCCGTTGCTGTATAAACGCGATACAGTATTAGTTATAATAAAAGTCATTAAAAGTGTACAAACTAGGAAAAACAATAGTGCAGATAAACGATATTAGGTTGAGAGAGCCTTAATCCACTACTTTTTATAAGTTTCAGGACAAGCACAAGACAAAATCATCCAACACTAATCACTAATAGAATACTACAGACTTGCAAAACAATATAACTATACAGGCTGTCTCACAACTCGCGCCCCAGAGCGAATGAGGAAACACGAGACTGCACTCGGATGTGTAATTTCGAAGAAAAAAAATCTAGCTTAAAAGATATTCGAGAAAAGGCGTCTTAAAATTGACCAATCAGAGACCTACACCTTTAACGTGTGTTTGCCGTAATTTTACGTTACTAGGGTTTTATTCAAATCAAATCTTCTTTAAAATGTTTGAGCGACTGTAGTTTTCGAAAAATATCAGTGTCAAATTAAATTTGACAAGGTGAATAAAAAAGGCAAATTCTTACCCTGTATTCAGCCGCTGATTACATAGAAATGATTATAATTTTCGGAGAATGTGGACGTAACGCCAGAGAGGCACACGAGTCTATTCGGAACGTTTTCCGGACAGAAATCTTGTGGATCATAAAGTGATATTGAGAGCCATCGCAAGAACGCATGAGACCGGTCAAGTTATGCCAGATCAAATGACAATAATATTTTCGTTTAACACATTTTACACAGCTGCTACAACACGTTGCACTGTACGATATAAATGATGATCTCGGATGACACCTTCGCTAACCTAAATTTGTTGACAGTGAAAAGTCAACTCTAAAGTGTCAAAATTACAGTAAGTCAAACAAATTTTGCAACTCACTAGCAACCAGTTTTATTTTGTAATAATATCATCACACCTCAAGATATCCTTCCGGGATTGGTGGATTAAAAAGTCTTATAACTCCGTTATGCAAGCAGCCGCAAATTATTTTCTTCTATTTGTTGGCAACCTATTGTCGTCGGTAACTGTCAGTTTCGTTTGGCGCGCGAGTTGTGAGACACCCTGTATGTATACGCAAAGCGATAGCCAGCCGCTTAAATAACCAAAAACAAATACAACCCACATATTAACTTTGAATAATGCTCATATAAATAACAAAACGATGCAAGAACACAACGAACCAGTAGAAATAAATGGAATAAAACTAGAAAGAGTTATCTACAAATATTTAAGAAGAATGATAACACAAGATTAGTGATGCACGACGAGGCGAGAGTACTCTCGCATCTCGTCTCGTCTCGTCGCATTATGCGAGACGAGAACGAGAGCGAGATTGCAGTTTAAAATTCGAGGCGAGATCGACATAACAACTGCGAGAAGCGAGAAATCTCGCGAGATTCTCGCGAGAATCTCGCAATAAAAAGTATTTGTAACTTTATAGCTTTGATTCATAAATTTAATGAAAAATGCACCGTACAAGGAGTAGAGTCAACGCTAATTCATGCATAGAACACGTAAATGTGAAAATTATATGAATTCACAATATTTTTTGAGTCTATTTAGTGTCTATTATTATCGGTCCAACGCCAAATATTTCCAATTTTAAATGGCACAAAATTGAGCCCTGTGGTGCACTCTCCACGCCAGCAATGAGTGCCCGTGAAGTGACGCCTGGTAAGCGCCCACACGGTGCAAATATTTCATCATTACCAATATCTGTGTACAAAGCAGATTGGCACACCCAGCAATGGGTAATAAGCCGTGATGATATATTTATTTACTTATTTTTGGATTAGCGAATTTTACTCTAATTTTGGCAGTTTATTTCTTAAAATATAGTCTAATCTACCTACATATTTACATATGCTGGAAACTGTATTGATTTCCTTTCCTATTGTTCTATTTACATTATTCTTTTTAAAACGTTACTATTATTAATTTGAAATGATTAGTCCTTTGACAGTGAAATTTATCTGTCAGTTACATACATATGAATAACTGCCAAGAAGTATTATTTCTTTAAAGCGTAGGCTCCGGGATTTAAATTATAGATAATTTTATAAATTTATCCGTAGTAGAAAAAGTATTAATGCAAATCTGTAGAAAATTTAATAATCTTTTATTTTTATAATAACATTAATGTCGAAAAAATAACATTTAAAGGTATTTTTCGAAGAAAAACTATTTTAACCTCCAAGTAAAGTGCCATAGCCGGTTATCCGATTTACACCAAAATCTAATAGGCTCTTTCCATTACAGAAAAGTTAGAAATACAAGGTTTCAAAAATTTCTGAATGTTAGTATTTGAGTTAGAGTGGAGGATCCACACACATACACAGACATCATCGGGAAAATGTTAAAATTGAATTCTAGGGACCTTAAAACGTGGTCATTTACCAAAATCTCGATATGCGATTTTTAGCACGGTCCCTATACCTCCCTTACCAAGGGTAGCGGGAGGTAAAAAATTGGAATGAAAAACGTCGCAAATGATAGAAATAAGTGGAAGGAATGAATTAAAGAGTAACCTTGAGAAAAGCAAATGTCAGAGATATGAAGACGAAGAAGTATTTTACTTTTAAAAATAAATAATAAAATCGGCATATGTTACAACCAAAACTTTCCTTATCTCCGAATGTGGAGAGATGTTTAGCCTCCAGAAAATCCCGCCGGTTTGTATATCGATTAAAGCCCACTACCCCTAATTCGTATAAAATAAGCTCACCACTATAGGTTAATAACAATCTAAGAACATTGGAATCGATAGCAACCGCAGTTTGGAACTCAGGGGACCATAACCCAAACACACCGATAAACAATCGCATAACGATATCACGTAATAAGCATCTAGTTGCCCTTAAAGGGTGGTTGTGGCTCTGTTCTGGACACGTGCACGAATAAGGGCGGAAGATGTAACGAGGCAAGAAAGGGCGTTATTCCCAGGGCAGATAAAAGATAGAGTTTGAACTAGTAATTAATATAGGGAATATATGTACATACTCCCGAAATGTACCAAGGCCTTACTATGTAGAAGGTCTGCACACGACTAGTCTGACGTCACATTAGTGGTCCGATTGAACATACTGCCTAACGAACGCATAATTTTTGTGTTCTCCTAGTTATACAGAGTGTCTCACAACTCGCGCCCCAGACGAAACTGACACTTGCCGACGACAATAGGTTGCCAACAAATAGAAGAAAATAATTTGCGGCTGCTTGCATAACGGAGTTACAAGACTATTTAATCCACCAATCCCGGAAAGATATCTTGAGGTGTGATGATATTATTACAAAATAAAACTGGTTGCTAGGTTTTAAAAATACTACTAGTGAGTTACAAAATTTGTTTGACTTACTGTAATTTTGACACTTTAGAGTTGACTTTTCACTGTCAACAAATTTAGTTTAGCGAAGGTGTCATCCGAGATCATCATTTATATCGTACAGTGCAACGTGTTATAGCAGCTGTGTAAAATGTGTTAAACGAAAATATTATTGTCATTTGATCTGGCATAACTTGACCGGTCTCATGTGTCCTTGCGATGGCTCTCAATATCACTTTATGATCCACAAGATTTCTATCCGGAAAACGTTCCGAATAGACTCGTGCTGCCTCTCTGTCGTTACGTCCACATTCTCCGAAAATTATAATCATTTCTAAGTAATCAGCGGCTGAATACATGGTAAGAATTTGCCTTTTTTTAATTTAATTTGACACTGACATTTTTCGAAAACTACAGTCGCCCACACATTTTAAAGAAGATTTGATTTGTATGAAACCATAGTAACGTAAAATTACGGCACACACGTTAAAGGTGTAGGTCTCTGATTGGTTAATTTTAAGACGTCTTTTCTCGAATATCTTTTAAGCTATTTTTTTTTTTTTTCGAAATTACACATCCGAATGCAGTCTCGTGTTTCCTCATTCACTCTGGAGCGCGAGTTGTGAGAAAACCTGTATAATAATGATGTAAGTGCTATTTTTGTGAAACTTGTTTTTACCTCCCGCTACCCTTGGTAAGGAAGGTATAGGGATCGTGCTAAAAATCGCATATCGAGATTTTGGCAAATGACCACGTTTTAAGGTCCCTAGAATCCAATTTTAACATTTTCACTATGATGTCTGTGTGTATGTGTGGATCCTCCACTCTAACTCACATCATTCAGAAAATTTTGAAACCTTGTATTTCGAATTTTTTCTATAATGGAAAGAGCCCATTAGATTTTGGTGAAAAATAGTTTTTCTTCGAAAAATACCTTTAAATGTTATTTTTTCGGGATTAATATTATTATAAAAATTAAAGTTTAATAAATTTTCTATAGATTTGCATTAATACTTTTTCTATTTATTTTATGGATAAATTTATAAAAATATTTATAATTTAAAACACAACAGAACACAGTTATTCAAATGTATGTAACTGACAGATAAATGTCACTATCAAAGAACTAATCATTTCAAAATAATGTTAGTAACGTTTTAAAAAGAAAAAAGTAAATAGAACAATAGGAAAGGAAATCAATACAGTTTCCAGCATAAATAAATATGTAGGTATGTATTTAGATTAAAAAAATTAACGATTCACAAAAAAGTTTAAGCTAATCCTCATTTTTGGAATTGACTTTTGAGGTTAATACCAGAGATAGTAGATTATATAGAGTTGGTAGATGTATCAAGATAAACTAAAATAGAAGTTTATCAATCTCCAAGCTGTTGCCCGGCTACTGGACGGCTAACACGTGTCGCCATAGCAACGCAACCTGGACACGAGTTCGTATATAGAATGGAATGTCATTTGTTCCCGAATACCAAACGCGACATGTCACTGAAACCCCTCTAATTAACTTGTGATTTAATGGAAACCCTTTTTTAATTTACTTCCATTATTTTCAGGATACGCTTTATGTTTATGTAATTAGCGATTTTTTGTTGCTGACATTTATTGCAAATTAGTGAATGCATTTATTAGATTCTTTGATATACTATGCTTTATACAGCTAAATTACAGGAAATCTATTAGCTTTTTGAACTTCAGCAGTATTACATTTTAATTAATTTTTTGCATTCATCTACTAATTAAATTGTTTATTACCTGCAGCAATTTTAATAAATTCATATTTCCCCACGACTTATTATCCGTTATTGAGTATAGCACATTTTAAATTAAATATCTAAAGAATTTTACTAATTAATTTTGATTTAAAAATGACTACATATTTTGAATTTGGCGCTTGGGAAGTAGATATGGATCCCGGGCTTTCTGTGGCCAATCCATGTTTGGGGTATGACCAGGCCCAGATTACCCATAAGGCCAACCTAGGCCATGGCCTACGGCGCAGGCACGGAGGGGGCGCACAAGTAGTAGTTGGAAAAATGGGAAAACGGAAAGAGAGAAGTGCCTGCAGTTACCAGACGGCGTAAACAGTCACATTTGCTTTAACTATTGACAACTGACACGACCGTTGGTGGCAGCACCGTCGACAACTACACGTGCGTTTGATTTAGTACTCTTAACTGCCATTCGTATTACTTCTGCAGGCGTCATATACAATTTTGCAAATATAACACATTTCTGTAAAATTATTATATAAAAAACTAACCGATAAATCTTGTATAGAAGGTATTTTAATAAACTAGTCATTATTAAAAAAATAAAACGTTATATTTAAGCGAAAATAAGGATAACTACTGCCGAGGTTAGATTTCTACATGCAAATCCGACCTCAAGATGTTTTGTAAAAGGTACCAAAGTACGTTAATAAATTGAACATTACTAAATATGTGTCTAGTATATTTTTTAATTAGGCGAAAACATAATAATGCACAACATATTACTGTATAATTTGCGGGAGAAGCAAGACCTATTCTTTTATATATTTTGTGCTGTTTAAAAACTGGTGCACTAAAATAGGCTTCTGATGAAATTGTCGTCCACGAAGATAATGCATTAAAAACTTTATTTTATACATTTCATTAATATTTTAATTCGAAATACGAACCCTTTATTGCGCCCGTCAAAGTTTAATTTTGTGCTCATTATACTAGCGATAACTATAATATTTTCACCGAAGTTCGATAATTTTGAAAGCCGACAGTCCATTTCATGACTTACGGCCGTACAACAATCAATAAGTTTTGCTTTTACCTTTATTTACATTCATTTTTACTATACAAGTTTTAATGTCAAATCAGCCAGAGTACTAAATCACACAGTTACAAATTATGCCGCCAGATGCTTGGTGTCAGTTGTGAATACAAAATCAGTATAGTAAAGTGATTGATAAATCCTGTTGAGCTATGACAGTTGTCGAGTAAAAATATACTATATTTCGAGTAAAGTTATAACACAAATATACTACAAATATGTCAATTGCATTTGACACTGACATCTTTCAATCAGAATTTTCTTAATATAGTAGCTGTTTCTAGCATAGCTGGCTAATTTATGAAATTTAATTTTTTACAATTTTATAACTCTATTTATTTAATATGAAGTATAAAATGCAGTCAAATCGTATAGAGAATACAATGTTCTTTAATATTTATAATAACAATAAATGTGAAAAAATGATATTTAACATCGTTTTTTCAAGAAAAACTGTTAAAATCTTCAAATGAGGGTACTTCCGGTTGACCAATTATAACCAAAATCTAAACAGCTCTTCATATGGATGGAACGAAGAAGAATACGAAAGAATTATAATTTTTGGAATTGTAGTATTAGAGTTATCGTAGACGAAAATTTTGTTACACACACACACACACACACACACACACACACACACACACACGCACAGGCGCACGCGCTCGCACACGCCCATGCGCGCGCACGCACACATACACACAGACATCTTCTAGGGACCTTAAAACGTGCTTATTCATCAAAAACTCACCACCGATTTTTTGACCAAAGACAATTGGTGCTATTCTGTAACTTTATCATTATCTGTTATCGATCGTTAAATTAATGACAATCGTTTAATTTTAAAGATCAAGATATCGATTGTCTCAATTTTCGTATTCTATAACTACAATCATTTTCTTTGTCATTTATTTGACAATTTTACGCATTTCGCGCTCATATGAACTTAGCAGTCATTTACCAATAAGTATTTCACACACAATTGCGAAAAAAAAATAGTTTTAACAATATAAAATGTACGTACCTAAAATTTTCCAAAAAAGAAAAACAGTACTTAATTTAAAAAGAGTAATATAAAATAATTTTTAGTTATAAATAATTATATCGGCACATTGTTCTATTGAGTTCCTGAATACTATTATTTTTTATTGATTACAACAAATGATATTTTGAGTATTGCTCAAGAATACTCATTGCACAAATTAATCCTACAAAAGGATTATGTTGTATTTTGCGAAGAATAATTATGATTTACTGTCATATATATTTTATTCATTTAAAAACTACGGTGGAATTTTGAAAGCTGTTTTTTTTTCTTTTCTTTCCCACCGATATTCCCCTGATGTACTATTAAAATTTAGTAGAAAAAAGTAAAAGAAATATCATTCCAAGCGCATATTTCTCTGGCATTGTTATATTGAAAACTATAACTGTAAAATTAGTGATTACAACAAAGAATATTTTATTGATTACAAGAATGAATCCAACAAAGTAAATTTCATCAATATTTTAATAATAGCAATTTGCGAAAAAAAAAATACAATAAAATTGTGGTGGAAATGATAAATGTATAGTTTCGAAGGGGCCTCGCATGTCATAATAAATGTCATTTCTACCATTTCGCAGATGAGGCTTGAGTGTTATGATTAAATATTGGGCGAGTTCTCGAATTACTTAAAAGATTTGTTTAAAATTTTCATCGCATGGCGTAAGGATAAAGGGTCACTTGCATTTCTTAGTGCCTTGTTGTGAATACATAACCTAAATCTATAAACAATATAAAAATGTAAATACTACGAATTATATTATATGATATAAAATGCTTACTTGTATATTCTTTCAATTATGTATATTGCTTTGAAAGTACAGGCGATATATAATTCTAACTGATACTTTTATCTGATTTTGACATTTGTTATCGATCAATAATATGGTAACGACAACATATTACTGATCGATAAATTTCAGTGTGTTATCGACTATCATTAACCAATTTTAATGATCAAGTGACATACAGAATCCCAATTTGAATTGCAATCGATCATTACCTCGATAATGATCGATAAATGATAATGATTGAGTTACAGAATAGCCCCGAATACCTTCCTTACCTAAAGGTGACGTAAAAAGGTCGAAATACAAAGTTTCAAAATTTTCTGAATGATAGTATTTGAGTTAGAGCAGAGGATTCACACAAACACACAGATATCACCGTGATAATGTTAAAATTGGATTCTAGGGACCTTAAAACGTGCTAATTTACCAAAATCTCGATATATGATTTTTAGCACGATCCCTATACCTCCCATACCAAGGGTAGCGGGAGTTACGCATAAAATTTCAACTAAATTACTGAACCAACAGGTAAAATAAAAACAATAAAAATTAACCCCCTGTTTGAGATATAGATTATGCAACGTAATTAAAAATTTACAATAAAAAGTAAGTCAATGTCGAAAGTTTAAATTTATAAATGTTTAAAACTTGTATAACTTTTTGAAAAAAGAGTTGAAGGTAATAAATATTAAATGTCCTATTGATTGTCTTGCACCGATTATTACAACTTTTTAAATATTTATCACTACTTGAGAAATCTATCACCAATATACTGACAAGCTATTATTTAATTTAACAAGTAGATACACATAAAATACATAGCAACAACACAAATTACTATTTGTATATTAATATTGACGTTTGATGTTAAATTAGATATAACATTTTTCGTTCCTAGTGACATTAAAAATGTATAGGAAATAGATTTACAGATACATACACCAACACTTGTGTAAACAGGGAAATTGCTTTACTTAATAAGTTTGTATCACGAAGCACATTTTTAAAATGGACAGGGGGGGGGGGATTCCATATCACGAAGATGTTAATACAAATAAAGTGTAATGTCTCGTCCAAGTCATTTATTTAGTTTCACACGAAGAGTTAAAGGCGAGTTTACATGTTACAGAAAAAAAATATAGACAGGGCAATTTAGATACGAGTATGGTATGACTAGCGAATGAAAGTTGACGTTTAAATTATTTTATAGATGTGGTTTCTTTTGAAACCCTAGAAAAGAATAGAATTGTACGAAATATTCAGGTATGAAATTTTTGTATGAACCCATTTAAATACTGGACTAGGAAAGTACAAAAATACTTTACTATGTCTGGCTGAAAATAGATGGCCGACTAGGGTAACTGAATATCAAAACAGGGGTGCGTTTAAAATATTTTAAACATTTTTCGTTTATGTTGATTATAACAAAATATTTTGATCTTTAAACTATTTAGTTTGGCAATTCTATGAAATAGGATTATTTTTAATTTCCTCTAACAGTAATTCCGACTCGGGTGTTGTTTACACCTGAGACGAACGAACTAGAATTTGCGGTATTAAATTTTTTAATACATCCCTGAATCCTGTTGCTAAGGCCATTCTTTCAAATCAAATATTTTCAAAAGAAACCACATCTATTAAATAATCTAAACGTCAACTTTCATTCGCTAGTCATACCATACATATGTTAGTTGTTTAATTCCAAGTAAAATAGATTTGATGTATGATGCTATTCTGACCTGTCCATATTTTGGTTCATAAAAAAATTATTGGCAACCTTTCGTAATTGGTTAAGCGAAAAGGAAGAAACGAAACAAAAAAAATCTGGTGTGGCCAACACAATACCTCCCGCCATTTACAGCCCGAGTCACAAAAAAGATTAAGTAAATCCTTATTTTTGGATTAGCGAATATTACTCTAATTTTGACAGTTTATTTCTTAAAATATAGTCTAATCTAATCCAAGTAACTATTTTTAAAACCCCTCAACAGGATTAAATCCCAATTACAGAGTGGGTTAACATTCACACACATCCATGCTCGCATCCATGCCTTAGTGGGATTCGAACCCAGAGCCCCGAGGGGACTCATGACATGAGGCGTTGCTCTAACCATTGAGCCACCGGAACTATAATAAAATGAAGATTACATTTTAAATACCGGGATAGAATAGAATTCACTAATCCATAAATGAAGATTAGCTTAAATATTTTTGTGAATCGTTAATATTTATTAATCTAAATACATACCTACATATTTACTTATGCTGGAAACTGTATTGAATTCCTTTTCTATTGTTCTATTTACTTTTTTCTTTTTAAAACGTTACTAATATTATTTTGAAATGATTAGTTCTTTGATAGTGACATTTATCTGTCAGTTACATACATTTGGATAACTGCGTTTGTTTAAAGCTTAGACTCTGGGATTTAAATTATAGATATTTTTATAAATTTATCCATAAAATATATAGAAAAAGTATTACTGCAAATCTATAGAAAATTTAATAATCTTTAATTTTTATAATACCATTAGTCTCGAAAAAATAACATTTAAAGGTATTTTCCGAAGAAAAACTATTTTGAGCTTCTAGTAAAGTGCCATTTCCGGTTATCCGATTTTCACCAAAATCTAATAGGCTCTTTCCATTACAGAAAAAGTTCGAAATACAAGGTTTCAAAATTTTCTGAATGGTATTTGAGTTAGATATACACACATGCACACAGACAGCATCATGAAAATGTTAAAATTGGATTCTAGGGACCTTAAAACGTGCTCATTTAACAAAATCTCGATATGCGATTTTTAGCACGATCCCAATACCTCCCTTACCAAGGGTAGCGGGAGGTAAAAAGAATCTGTCTAAATAGAGATGAGATTCAATATTCTCTCTTTTTTATTTTCGCCATCTTTTATTGTAGGCGGTTCATATTTCACACAAAGGTTAATATTCTTTTAAAAAAGGTGAAAAACTTCGTTTCGGTTGTGTTGGCATATCTTTGCTATTATTCCGTTGACACGTGCGCATCTGACGAAGGGATGAATATTTAATTCAGTGCGCACTAAGCCTCGTTCGAAATGACATCTTTTTCCAGGATTCAGGTCTTTTCAGCAAAGTTTCCTTTCACAGCGGTAATTACAAGCCCTGGTACAACAGCCGAGGGGAGTGACGTCACAAGCCTGCCGTTGGCAGCTCTGACGTACGCAAAAATGAGGAGCGTGTTGTGGCCGAGCACATTTACGCAGGGGGATGGAGATATACCCACAGTTGGATATGACTAGTCGTATACAAATACAAAATGCTAGGTTACCGCACAATCTTACCTATATAAACAATGCAAATGTCTGCTTAATAGACATTTTCAATTAAAAAAGATAGAAATTTTTTATTGTGAGGCTGTCTTCGAATTATGGCCAAAGCATTTCCTAACACCCTTTAAGGCAGGGGTTCCCAAAGTGCGGCCCGCGGGCTAAATGCGGCCCGCGATATCGATACGATATATTATATTTTTATTAAAAAATAAATAATAAATATTACAAATAAGATACAATAAAATACTTTAATATTTTTAAAAAACTCTTACAGAACTTTAACCATAAGCGTTTGTATTAATAAAATATTGTTTAATTTATATTTAAAAAATTATTGTAGTATGTCTAGTCTAGTTATTACACATTTGTACAGAGATATAATATTGTAGTCTCAAATAGATACAGAACTGTTAATCATTTCTGGCGCATCTAATGCAACACACAATTTCAAGGAGTCAGTAACAAATTTATCGTTTTTTTTCAATGATGTGCGCTGTGCCGCACACTACAACTGTACCACCAGACCTTGTCCTGCCTACCTAGTTGCCCTGAGCAATACAGGCCTATGCCATATTAACGAATATTCAAAAATGCACTGCTCCAACTCACTAGAGGTGGGACGAAACGTGCAAACACAATTCTATTTCTATTTGAGACGACAATGCAGTAGTGTTTACATGTGCTAAAATAAGAAATAGTTAAATATATTTAAAACAAAAAAAAAATCGTGGTTATTGTTTTGATTTTATTCCGTTTTTTTGGCCCGCCAACAAATTCGGTAATATTAAATTGGCCCGCCTAAGAAAAACTTTGGGAACCCCTGCTTTAAGGTATATTGCAAATATAATTTAGTAAATTTTAAATGTAACTAGCAGTGCCGGTCCGAGACTTTTGAGCGCCCCGGGCGAAAATTGTAAATTGCGCCCCTCATTTATTACAATTTTGTTTAGATTATATAGGTACAAAAATTAGAAAAGAGGCGATTTGTGTCCATAACTCGTGAACAATCACAGAATCTTAATCTGAATGAAATTTTTTTGAAAATATTTTGGTTATTTTATATACAGAGAATTTTGTTCTTTTGAGTTCTACAGAGTCGCTTTATTTTTGTCTAATACCATGTACAGGATTAGTCACGGGAGAGTTACTTTCAAAGTCCGTTTGTGTGCAACCCGAAATATAATTTAGAACAGCGTCTAGCTTCCTCTCTTAAAAAAATATTTTATTCACGATTACTTTGCCTGTCTAGTGATAGTTCTGTCATTTTGGCATTAAACAATTAAATATGATCTGTTGTCATTAGTATTTTGGGTTGCAAACAAACGGACTTTCAAAATAACTCTTCCATGACTAACCCTGTATACAGGATGTCCCATAACTTCAGGTACATATTAGAAGGGCATATAGTTCTTAATGTCCTGATTACGGTACAAAAAGAATTTTTTCAAAATTCAAAAATTAGTTTTTGAGTTTTTTGAAGGAAACAGTTTTGGGACACTGGTTGAATAGGTTATGTGTTTTTTTCATTACATACACATCTCCCAAACTTAATTTAACCTTTCTTCTTTCTTAGTATAACGTAAAAAAGTATAAATAGGATTTAATTAATATAAGTTTGCTGCAACTGGAATTGTCAGCATTATGATTAAAGCTACACACTGGACGAGTCAGTAAACTTAATTTTATTTTAATTTATTTTGCAAAAAATAGTCTTAAAAAATGTCGCCCTAAAACCAGTTTCGCCCCAGGCGGTCGCCTGGCTTGCCTATAGCTTGGGCCGGCCCTGGTAACTAGATGAAATATAACACATGGTACCAACAATATTAATTTAAATATAACCAGAAAAAGTGATACTACATTCTTACCGTATGTAAATAAATAAAAGGCAAATATTCATTTCTAACTGCTTTGAAGTAAAGTCCGTATAATCAGGGCCATTCCTAGCGGGCATGCATTGCGTGCCCCGCACGCAGGCGGCCAAAAGGTGGGGCGGCCGTCGTTACATTTAACGTATAGATATCATAATATAAAATATTTATAGTATAACGTAAATAAATTATCAGATTACAATAAGTGCGACAATATAGCAATATTTTTTAAAAGTTTTCTAATAATATTTTCTGGACACCAATACCCACTTGGACCTGATGCCCGAGTGACATTATTAAAAATTAAAAAGTAAAAGAAATATCCCGCCAAACAGATAATTTTCTTTCATTGTTGTACTCGTATTACAAATTATAACTGTAAAATTGTTGATTACAACAAACGATTTTGATTATAACCTATTGACTACAAGAATCTAAGAAAATTTAATTAATATCTAATCTGTCATTCTTGAAGAATAAAAAGTATAGTTTAAACTTTAAAATGTGTGGTAATTTGCAAATGTTACATTACAATAGTGGCAGGGGGAGGAGGTCGCTAAAATATAATTTTGCACAAAGGCGCCTCGTCTCATACCAACGGCCAGAAAACAATTCTCAGATATTTTGGGTAGCATCTCATGAATAAAGTATTATAAATAGTAAAAATTGTGTTTTGTTGTATAGGTAGTTATCACTTAAGGGCAGCGAATTATATAATTGCACGCAGGCGGCAGTACCTCTAGGAACGGCCCTGCGTATAGTAATTTATATATTGTAATAGTAAATATTATAACAAAAATATGTTTACGGTCTTGATGATAACAAGAAATTATGATTGCAACAATCAAAACATTGATTACATCAATACGATGTTTTAAACTGGGATGACAACACAATGAGTAAATTTGATTACAACAATGAGAAACTCGATATGATTGTTTATAGCTTTGTATAAACGTCATGACATCACTTATTCTTGATTTGTTGTGCTGGAAAGAATAGCATAGCAACTACCAACAAGAATAAAACTCGATTATAAGATAAATGAAGACAAGACAGCAATTGTTAAAGGGTTTTATATCTCCTATTCCCGGAGCGATTTATCTTTCAATAGGTCGGTTTCCGTCAGTTCTCGACCGTCGTTTTTTTGTTTTATTAACAAATGCCTCCCTTGCCTGGCAACCCCCGCGTCTAACGTAAGTATGATAAATATTTGTTTATTGAGAAGGAGATTCCATGGAGCCTTTCTTTGAATTATTTTTCTGGATCACTGAAATCCGATCATTTATCTTTGTTTGTTTAGATTTATTGAAAACAAGAGAAGAAAAATGAAATCATGTCGACTTGATGTAGGGATGTCTGTTGGCGTTCCAATAAAAATGTTTAATGTACAAGACGACGTCGAGGAATGGGAAATTATATTAGATTGAGGCTTACAATTTCGCACAAAGCGTTATTCATTAGAGAATATTTTATTAATAAAATCCAGAAATGAAAGAAGCGAAAATTTTGTTTTATCTTTATAATTATAAATATATAAAATTAACAATGTCAAAAACAAATATAAATACTAAAATTTGACATTCCATTTCACAAGAAATTTGATCGCAATCCACATATGGTAACTTAATATTTATATTTGATTGAAACATTGAAATGTGTAGATATAAATCTAGATTAAAAATCAATAGTTATTGATAGATGCAGTGGCGTACCCAGGGGGAGGGCGATGGGGGCGATCCCCCCCCCCCCCTAAACCTACACATATTTCGAGTTAGTTGTAACATTTGTCATAAAATTGTTCTAAATTTTGTTCGTTTATCTTGAAATTTCTTCTAAGTTTCTAATCTAATTTCACTTAAGAAAATCTGATTTAAGTATCGTTCACAATAAAAAACAAATTGCAATTTGTTATCAAGAAAAAAATTGGCGTGATGGAAAAATTGCGCTTAATATTCATATTTGACCGTGCCAAAATGCCCTTGATTTTCTCTATTTAAATAACATTGGGTTTTGACACATTTTGGAACTTTATTTTTTCCTAGCCAATAGAAGGTTTCAAAAATCCACTCAATTTTGGAATATATACTAAAATAACCCAAGAATATGTGGACAAAATTTGAAGTCGCAATCATTATTCTTAAGATAATTATAGATGGTTAAACTATCGCCTAAAAGCCTAAAAAAGCTATCTACAATTGTGTTAAGAAGATTGATTGGGACTTTAAATTTTGTCCACATATTTTCGGGTCACTCTAGTATATATTCCAATATAGATTTTTTAAACCTCTTATTGCCTTTGACAAAAATACAGTTCCAAAATGTGTCAAAACCCAATGTTATTTAAATGGGGAAAAATGAAGTGCATTTAGGAACGGCCAAATATTAATATTAAGCGGAATCATTGCCTGCGCATTTTTTTACGTAGCTATAAAAGCAAAGATTTAATTCGAGCTTGTCTTGTATTATTTATGCCTAATTGCTTCCAAAATTTCTATATCCATAGAATTGTCTCTATCTCGAAAAATTTCCACTGAGTCCAATGAAATATTTGTTGCCTCGATCCCTACATGGTAGTGACTTGGACGACGCAGTATAGGGCTTTAAATGGTAAAATCTTAATGTGTGGTTATTTGCTCCCCTAATTATTTTAGAGCAAAATTGTATTTAGGTTTTCGCTACAGAAAAAAATATTGCATCCGAACAAGCTATTGTTTATAATTTTTCAATTTCCAGAACCGTAAAAACAATCGAAAAGAATAACATTTATGCAAAAATCATGGATGCCATGGAACAAAAATTTAAACAAAAACGCAAACATCTGTCATAGATTCTTGACGTTTAAACTTATTTTCAAAATGAGGAAAATGGAAACACTTTTATTGTAGTTGATGACAACAATGTAATAGTTGATTACAACAATGTAGTTTGACGAGAACGAAATTATAGATTTCTTTAAGGTTTAAACGTGAAGAAACAATAACAGATGTTTGCGCTTTTGTTTAAATTTTTGTTCCATGGCATCAATGATTTTTGCACAAAGTTGTTTTCGACTATTTTTACGATTCCGGAAATTGAAAAATTATAAACAATAGCATATTCGGATGCAATATTTTTTCTGTACCAAAAATCTCAATTCAATTTTGCTCTAAAATAATTAGGGGAGCATAACTGCACATTAAGATTTTATCATTGAAATCCCTATGCTGCGTCGTCCAAGTTACCACCCTGTATATGATCAGATTAGAGTAAAACCATACAGGAACAATAATTATTAAAATCAATTGTTGGGTGATTAATGGTTTTCATTGTTGTAATCAAATTTTCATTATTGCAATTAAACATTGATATTGTTGTAATCAAAAATCTTTTGCAAATAGGCTCGGATTAAACAATGACATTTCATTTATGTTAGGTAAGAGAGCACATTGTAGAGGCGCTGGTCGTTAGGTAAATGACGGCCAAATAAAATAAAGTATGGTAATAAATGAATTAGAAACTATTAAACAAAAATTATCATCCTAAGTAAGAAGTCCGGTAGGTATTAAAAGTTTTATGAGTCAACTAAATACAGTCAATTTAGTGTATCTTGAAACAAACTACTCTACTATTTACATCTCCGAACTGTTTACTACGAAAATATACCGTATTTTATGACTAATCCTTTTCCTTCTCCGCTTTTACTCTTACAAAAATCGTTTCATATTTCGTGTGCATTCCTCCACCATGATTCACCATCACAAATTAGCTTTACATAGCTTTACTGGGGCGGTCTTCAGCCGCCACGGTCACTAGCTTACGTTATGTGAGTCATCACCATCAGCAAAAGTTAAATAAACGAACAATAGAAAGTATCGCAGGTGAATCATACCATAATTAATACTTATATAAATGAGTAACAGTTGATTTATTACTATTTTTACAACTGTACTCGACTGGAAGTGGAAATACGCATTACGCATATAACATAACGATACTATAACAAAAACAGTACCGCACTCAAAGTTATTTATTTTTCATGCAGATTGAAAAATAAGAATCAATTATAAATTAAATTATTATTTAAGCACAATTTAAAAATTTAATATAAGTTCTGGTTCTATTCATTCAAAATTTATAATGTATTTAATTTAATGAACCCATAAAGCAATTTTTATTGCTTTTTATGAAACTTTATAAAAAGATATGGTGATTAGAAAAACCCTACGTCAGTGGCACTGAAACTGTTTTTCATGGGAACAAATGTGATATATTTATTAATATAAAAATAATATTTTATTTTTTTATTTTTTATATTTTATATATGGGGTCTCGTGGCCGCGTGCTTGAGTGTCTGGTCGCGAATCTGGGGAACCGGGTTCGATCCCGACCGACGCCAAATATTTCGAATTTTAAATGACACAAAATTGACCCCTGTGGTGCACTCTCCACGCCAGCAATGAGTGCCCATGAGGTGACGCCTGGTAAACGCCCTCACGGTCATCATCATTACCGAAATCTGCGTACAAAGCAGATTGGCACACCCAGCAATGGGTAATATGCCATGATGATATATTTATTTATTTTATATTGTAAGTCCTAATTTATAGTATCTAAACTAAACGAAATTAAAATCCTTTGTCAGTTGTAATTGTATTTTATGTACCAAGGGCGTTACGATGATGATAATGCCAGAAGGACGACGAGGATCTAGCCCGAGAGCCTTTAGCCCAAGGGATAGATGTCCTGTGGGCATTATCATCTAGTAACGCTCGTGGTTGCATACAAGATTTTATGTGAAATAAGTTTTCATTTATAATAATTTTGATTACATTAATGCGTAAGCTTTGGCGTTGCTAAGGATGTTGTTTAATTGTTTTATTTATTATCAAAATTGATTTATGATGATGGAATGGGTGAATATGATTTTTCGGAAGATATTTTGAATGCTTCTGCATACTTTGAGGAAGACGAACGCATAAATGTTCTCCTAATTATTCCATTCTCGTCTGTGCAGATGTAAGTATTATATTTTGAGGTTTGTTTTCACATGACAGATCTCAGTTCTGCTTTTTAAGGCCCTTTTCATAATCAATTATAAGTATTATAATTAAATTAAAAATGATATCTGCGTTGTGCTTTCAAAGCTGTTTTCTTATTATATTAATTGTTGTAATCAATGTATTAATTGTTGTAATCAATCCTTATTATTATAGTAATGATTTTAAAATTAAAAAGAAAGTAATTTTCATTATATACCGTTCATATTATTTCTAATTTAAAGTTCATAAACGATGATCGGATTATAATGAGGGCATAATGAACGATTATGCCCTCATATAATGCCCCGGTTGTTATAGATATGTTTATATACACCGTATCCTAACAATAAACAGTTCATAATATTTTAGTGAGACATGAAGTAGTTATTTAATATTTAAGTAAATATAACTATAAATACCAACCAACAACGATTTTGTATAAATTTGTTGTATTTCGATTATGGTTTATGAGTACCTACTTTATTTACCCTTGCTGTAAAATATTATTTTAGCTATAATTATTGCGGTTAAAATGCAACTTGATTCACTATTTTGAGAAGTTAACACACACTTTAAAATCTGTTATAGAAAAAAATATTTTTTCTGTTACAAAATTAACTTTTCCATATAAAAAATTGACTTTTCTAAGCCAAAATGTTGAAGATTATGAATTGTCATTAACTGTTTTCCGTAAACAAACACTATAATTGTATAAAAAGTGTTACAATTTTGAGAAATATAAAATTACTTACCAATTCGTCCTTCGGTGTCTGTAGATGCTAGCCCGTTGCATTCTTTAACGCGTTACTCGACTGCTGACTGTTGTACCACATCTGAAAAGAAAAGATTTATGATTTACCTATTAGTAATGAAGAAAATAAATAAGATTAATCAGTTTATTGTTTGTAATGTTTAACATATAATAATCAATACCTTTAATTGAGAGTATTGAATGCATTAAAATTATATTAAATACATGCACTAAAACTATAATAAATGCACTAATTTTCAATGAAATACACTTCTATATACATTTTTTACAACAAAATCAATTGCACGTTTATACTAAGACCTCTTGTAAGCAAGTGAGAACGATACAGACCAAAACAAACGTATTTGGAATGCTACGCTGCCTATAATGAATCCTAATGAAGTTACGCTATGAACTTACAGGTATTTGGTAATATTCGTAAAATATAAATAATTTTTATTTGGAAAAAAGAATAAACATTCAAAATTTTATGTAGTTTATGTATGGCGTTACCATTATTTAATTGTGTATTAAATAAAAATTAAATTGAAATCAATAATTATAAGTACCTGTACGTATAAATTGCCAAGTGCCAACGGCCATAATAGTAATATAAATGATACTAACCAACCCTGACATTTTTATGTAGTATATTTGAATACCCTATAATTTATTATGAAATAACCCTATATTATTTTAAAGTATTTACGTGTTAAAAAATGTACATAATATGACTTAAAATAAATACATAAATATATAAAAATTGATGGGGGTCTCGTGGCCGCGTGCCTGAGTGTCTGGTCGCGAATCTGGGGAAACGGGTTCGATCCCGACCGACGCCAAATATTTCGAATTTTATATGGCACTAAAGTAACCCCTGTAGTGCACTCTCCTTGCCAGCAATGAGTGCCCGTGCGGTGACGCCTGATAAACGCCTGCACGGTTCGAATATGTCATCATCATTACCGATATCTGCGTACAAAGCAGATTGGCACACCCAGCAATGGGACAGAAGGGTCACGGATGTAACTTGGCGAGTAAGGATAAATCACATTATCACTGCGGTAATGGTACATGGGAGATTTATTGAGAATTATTAAATTTTTAAGCCTGAAATTAATTTGACAGTTTTTAAGTAGCCCCAGTATTTAGATTGAGAGCTTTGGCAGCTTTGAGCCCCTAGAAATTAATTTGACAGCTTTGACAGTTCCCAGAAATTACTTTGAAAGCATTCCAAAAGGAGATTGATTGAGAGCTTTTAAAAAGAGGAAGGAAAGAATTTTGATGCACAGTGTGTTCAAAACTCGAAGTAGGCTATGAACAAAGAAACGTATGTCAATTTTGTCAAAAATGTTATCTAAAGAAATCGAAGCATTTTTTCTTGAATCTTATTTTAAAAATGGAAACAAATTAGAAAACGGCGAATGTCAATATACTGTATCCTTCTTTATTGTCTTTTCTCCTTAAAATTACATTTTAAGATCAATTTTGACAACTTGACTTTTGAATTAAATAATGATTAGACATGCGTTTCACTGTTCACAGCCTATTCCGAGTTAGGAATTTTTTTAAACACACTATATATTATAGTTGAAGGGAACTATTTTCAATATCTTAAAAATAAAACCATGTGTCTTATTCTCAGTGTTGTAATGTACCCAGGTACAAGTACCCGGGTACTGTACCCGGGTACTGTACCCGGGTACAATTTTATAAGTTATTCTCATTAGGTGACGCCTGGTAAATGCCCGCACGGTACAAATATGTCATTATCATTACCGATATCTGCATACAAAGCGGATTGGCACACCCAGCAATGGGTAATATGCCGTGATGATATATTTATTTTATTTTACTTATCAGAAAATGACTATTTCCATATTTGATATATTGTATAATTGGTAGATACCAAATATTATTAAAGATAGATATTTACTGTCAACTATGAAGGTATTTTTAACATTTTTCATCGGTAATTTTTTTCTAGTGTACTAGATTTCATGCAATCCACCTCTGCTCACGTTGCCATATTGCAGAAAGAAGGTGCAATGACTGTTGCTGCATATAACCTTTTCAGTTTGTTTGTAAACAAACGTAAGGTCAATTTGTAATAAAATCCTGATTGATTTATCTTTCTAATCGATACTAATTAAACTTGATTACTTTCATCTTTTCTACCTACGCTTTAACATAAGTTTAAAAGATATTTAACGAGATATAAATTAATATGCAAAACAATTCTATAGATTGTTTCGCTTGTTTGCCTTAGTCTTTGAACCAGCATCTAATACGGAAAAGATTACATTATACGTTACATAATGCATTAAACAATAATATGATACAATTTAAATTGAATGAAGTAGGTGGAACATTTTCTATTCTTTGATAAAATTTTAATTGGGAATCGAACAAAAATTAATGTAAAACAATACTCAACAATCAGGATCATCTGACAGCGCGACACCCGCCTAGTTTCAGTTCACACCACCGACACTTAAAATTTAAACAGCCCAGCTGGCAGTTTCAGGAGTCATTTTTCTTAATATGTGCAGAGGGTGCAGAGATAGCAGGCCGCTCCGTACGGGTGGGCAGGTTGTGCCCCGCACAAAGGCGCCTGACTTTGTGGGGCGCCGTTTCAAGGCAAAAAGTAAATAATAGTAAATTTTCATAAAATGCTCTTATTCGTAAAGACAAAATTACTATAAATCTTATAAATTAACGTGTTAGAAGTGAACAATATATTTTTTAATTTGTTTGCATTAGAGCTCTAGTTAAAAGCAAAATAATTATCGTACCAATCGGTTTGTTATTATTGTAGCATTGTTATATTGAAATAATAACTATAAAAATGTTGATTACAACAATGAATATATTGATTATAACTCAAGAACATTGATTACAAGAATGAATCCAATATTTAAACACCTACTATCATTTTGCGAAGAATCAAATGCACATACAATTCTGAAATCTGATATAAAATTGCTGATTACAACAAATGATTTTGATTATAACCTATTGATTATAATAATAATAATAATAATAATTTATTCACCAGAAAGAATTATACAAAAATAATATAATGGTTTGTCAATGTTAGGTATCACAAAAAAGCATATATATATATCAAAAAATACTAAAAGGATTGATTCACAAATAGCAAAATACATAAAACAAATCAAAAAAGTATACAACAAATTAGTAAAACATAGTATTGTCAAAAAGGTAAATTAAAATTACAAACGAAATTACAAGACGAAATAATTTTGAATAATAAATTAAAAATTAATTAAAAAGTAGTACAATTGAAATACTCGTCAAGGGAATAAAAACATTTATTAGTAAGGGTGACCATAATTTTCTTTTTAAAAGCTAGTGTGTTGTCGATCTGTTTAATACTATCTGGTAAGTGGTTGTATATTTTTATAGGCATAAAAGAGACATTATTATGGTAAAGACTTAATCTATGTTTGGGTAGGTATATGTTATTTATTTGTCTCGTATTGTAACAGTTGACCAGTTGATAGGTGAATACAAATAATGATAAATTTTTCTTAACAAAAACTACTGAACAAAATATATAAATACAGGGTAATGGTAAAATGTACAAGTTTTGAAATAGTTCTCTACAAGACACAGTGACATTTTTACCTGTTATGGCTCTAACAATCATCTTTTGTGCTCTAAAAATTTTTATAGTATGGGACGAATTACCCCAACATATAATGCAATATGAGAGAATTGAATAAACTTGAGCATAATAATATTTCATTAATACATCCAAACTAACATGATTGTGTTTAAGTCGTCTGAGAACGAAACAAGCTGTATGGAGTTTAGTGACCAAATAGTTGCAGTGTGTGGTCCAACTGAGATTGTGCTCAAGATGCAACCCAAGTATTTTTGTGCAATGAGTCGGTTCAATTTGACAGTTGTCAATATGACAGGATATATCAGAGGTGTTACCCCGTAGCATAAAATGAATCATTTGAGTTTTTGAACCATTTAAAACTACTCCGTTAGATGTGCACCACTCACTCATTTTATTAATATTAGTTTGTAGTTTTATATTTAACTCGTGTAATGAAGATGCATTAACAGTAATGGACGTGTCATCCGCAAACAAACACACTTCAGCATCTTTGAATATGGATGGAAGGTCGTTAATAAATAAAAGAAAGAGAAAAGGTCCAAGGATACTTCCCTGGGGAACTCCAGAAGATATGCATCGTTGATTTGAATAGACTCTTTCCCCGTTTATTTGTAAATTAACTAATTGACACCTGTCTCTTAAATAAGATTCTATTAAATTTAGTGTACATCCACGTATTCCATATGTAGACAATTTTTCCAATAACAGATTATGATTAATGGTGTCAAAGGCTTTGGAAAGATCGAAAAATACAGAAGCCGTATGTAATTTTTTATCAAGACGCTCAAGGATGTTGCATAAACTAAAATATAACGCATGTTGGGTCGATTTCTCCTTAACGAAACCGAACTGACAGGGATTTAGAATATTATGTTGAAAAATAAAATTACTCAATCTATTAAATATTAGTTTTTCAAAAATTTTTGAGAAAGCAGACAAGAGAGAAATCGGCCTATAATTTTCAATATTATTTCTAGTTCCCTTCTTGTAAACGGGTATGACTTTAGATGTTTTAAGTTCATTTGGAAATATTCCACTTTTAAATGATTCATTTATTAAATAAGTCAGAGGTACTACTAAAAACTTAGACACAAATAACAAAAGAGAACAAGGAATATCATCAATGCCAGAAGAATGTTTATTGGAAATGTCACATATTGTGTTAAAAACTTCATTTTCATTAACTGGTTTTAAAAATAAACTTGCAGAAGTGTACTGTAAATTATCTTTATTTAGAATAGGTTTAGAAGGTAAAGTAGAAAGTAGGGAGGACACAGAGTCAATAAAATAATTATTAAACGTGTTAGGAAGTTCAGACTGATTTAGTTCACTATTGTTGTGAACCATACCAGCCGGGAGAGATTTATTAGTATTGGCAGTTGTTTCGCGTTTTATCATCGACCAGGCAGCTTTTGTTAAATTTTTTGATGATTTTAAAAAATCATCATTATTTTTTCTTTTCAATTCGCGAATTATTTTATTGTACTCTTTCTTTTTTTGTTTATAAAAATCCAGAATATTTGGTTCTTGTGTATTACTGTATAATTCATACAGCAAGTTTAGTTGCTCAGAAAGTACTTTTAAGTCAGATGAATACCATTTTAGTTTTTCAACACATGTTGGATTTGACCGTTTAACAAGTGGAAACGCAATAGAGAAATAGTAATTAATTATGTCAAAGAAATATTTACTCTTATCACAAAAGTTACTGTTAACGTACATATTATGCCAGTTTTCATTACTTAATAAATAAGCAAAATAGTTTTTATTTGTACTGCTAAATACCCTAGTATAAGAATGTCGCTGACTATTATTTTTTGAAATGTAAGTTTTAATTTCCCATACTTGCGCGGAATGATCAGACAAACAAGGGTTCATGATTTGGAACGAAAAATTTTCAAAGTTCATATTGGTAAATAAATTGTCAATTACAAGAATGAATCCAAGAAAATTTCATCAATATATTAAATCTAGCAAACAAAACTTTAATTTGCAAACTTTACATCGTGGCGCTAAAATATAACGTAGCACAAAGGCGCCTTATACCCATGGGCGCCCATAGGGGGGGAGCAAGAGGGGGCGCTTGCCCCCCTCCCGGCTTTTCTCTAATTTTTAAAAGCAAAGTTACCATTTTTAATTGTTTTGCCACGGCTACTTATGTCGCATCCTAATGTCCTTACATTGCCCTGTTGTTTTCTTCTTTCATTCTGTTTCCTAACGTTCAAATCTGCATCATGAAGTTAGCGTAAGCTTCGCGCGCACATAATTTAAAAGATACATTCGCAGTACAAATTATAAATAAAAATATTACCAATACCATAGCTGAAGTTAATCGTGCTACTAGATTAGGAGCACAACAACTATCAAGTGCTAATGTTGAGAGCTATTTTATTGTTTCCCTTAAAATAATTTCTAAATATTCGGCACTTCTGGAACCCGTAACAAATATTTTGCAGGGTATTTCTGTTGATATGCTAGCTGTACAGAAACATATTAATCACTTATTGGATATATTTAACGAACATAGGAACTTTGATATAGAAATAATTTTTACTGAACTATTTAATAGCGCTGAAGAAGTTGTACAAAATTTTGATCTTGAATTAAAAATGCCGACAGTCGCTAGTGGTGGAAGACAAATTCACCGTGCAAACTACGAAGCTAATTCTGTGCGAGAATATTCTAAAAAAGCAATTTTTGAAAATTACTTAGATTTTTTAATTAGTTCTTTAAATTCTCGGTTTTCGAAAGATGATAATGTTGCCTTTTTGCTCTATAATTTGCATCCAATTAATTTAAAACAAATAAACTATAATAATTTTACTAAACTAGCTCAAGAGATTCATTCATATTATAAAATTAACAATTTTTTTGAAGAAGCTTTAGCATGGCACGAATATTGGGTTTCAAATAAAGAAATGATTATTACTAAAGAAACTCCTGTAACAGAACTTTTACAACATTGTACATTTTATCCAGCAATCTCCAAAGCTTTAGAAATTTTAATTTGTCTTCCTCCAACTGCATGCACTGTGGAAAGATCTTTTAGCACTCTAAAAAGAGTGAAAAGTGAAAACATGGATTAGATCTACTATTAGCGAAGATCGGCTAGACGGTTTATGTATGATGAGCCTCCATCGCGATTACATAAGCGAAAATAAACATAAATATATAGACGAAGTTCTAAATTAATTTGCCAAAGATGCAAGGAATTTTAAATTAGCATTTTCGGAAAAAGAATAAGTAGGTAATGTTGTTTATTCACAATCAGTTGGTAATATAACGATTTCTGACTTTTAAAAAGTTGGGAAGTTAGTTATTGTTAACCTTCGCGCCTTGGTCAGCTATCTTCGCCCTCGACAGTAATGAAACACTTTCCACCTCGGTTAGTAATGTACTATTACTATATTGTAATTTTTTTCCATAAATATTTATGTTGTTTTATATTTTTAAGAACATACTTATTTTTAGTATATTATATTTTTTAATTCTTGACTTTTTCAAACAATGCATCTCGAGAAAAAATTTGCATTTCTCTCCCTTGATGTACAATATACCATTATTAATTGCATCAGGCAAATCTTTGTTAGAATTTATTATTTTTATTTTCTTCAAATTCTGAATCACACATATGTAAATATGTTTTCTTGTTGTTAGATTATGAAATTTGATGTCTGGAAACTTATTATCCATTTCATCACTGCAACTGCACGTGTTTTATTTACTTCATTGTAATTTTTATCTCAATCAAAAACATATTGTTTTAGTTTCTCAGTCATGCAAATTGTACATGAGTAATACGTTGGTCACAGCAAAATAATTATCAAAATAAAACTAAATCATTGTTAGAGGTAATACATGAAATACAATACCGTTTAGGAAACGATATAACCGATAACAATTATATGAATCATATATTCGTGGTAATTAGGTAAAATACGATATATGAAACAAGATATTACACAAGAATTGTATATAATTTATGGGGTATAATCTGATCACAAAAGATAAATAATTTTTTCAATATTCACAAAATTAAGGGTATTTTACTTAAGGCGTACACTTTTAGCACATACCACCATATTGGAATTTGACTTTACACTGTACAATTTAATTTTTTTTTTATTATAAATTAATTATGCGATTACTTAATGTAATTTCTATAAAATCAATATTATTATTATTATTTGAGCTTAATTATTATTTTTATAGATTTATTGTATAATAAGTAAAATACAGACAGGCATGGTTGATATTAAACATATAAATTTGAAATTATTGAATATAATATTAGTAATATGCTTACTAATACTAACAATAATTCTCTAAAACGAATATTCTATTTTCTATGCTAACCCACTAAGTGGGAAATGCGTGATTTTATGTATGTATGTAGGTATATAGTTAAATCACAGTATACAACGAAGAATTCATTTAAATAATAAAAAGTGGGGGTGTTCAATTTAAAAATCCTGAATTTACCTTTTCTTTTTCTTTATATTCGTAATTTTTTCGCAAATTCCTCTTATATTCTTTTTTACGTGTATTCTTTTACGTTGTTGACTTTTTTTATTTTCACAATCTTCATAATAATGTACAAATATTTTTGACAGCGGCATACAAATATTTTTGACAGTGACATTTATGTGTCAATTACAAACATTTGAATTTCTTGCCTTGAAGTAGTTTGATCTGAGAATTTTTACATCAAATTATTTTATATGCATTTCTTTATCTCTAAATCTATAGAAGATATAATAATGAATTTGTATTTATCGAATAAAGAATTTAACATTCTTTAATATAAGTATTTACATAAATTTTCGATAAATAATATTTAGATGATTTTTTTTTGTAACTACTACTTCCGGTTGTCCAATTGTTACCAAAACTGGCTCGACTCTTCCCATTATTGTTAGATTGAGGAATCCGTAGTTAAAAATGTCTTAAGTCTTATAGTATTTGAGATATAGTGAATCCAACACCCACACACACACACACACACACACACACACACACACACACACACACACACACACACACACACACACACACACACACACACACACACACACACACACACACACACACACACACACACACACACACACACACACACACACACACACACACACACACACACACACACACACACACACACACACACACACACACACACACACACACACACACACACACACACACACACACACACACACACACACACACACACACACACACACACACACACACACACACACACACACACACACACACACACACACACACACACACACACACACACACACACACACACACACACACACACACACACACACACACACACACACACACACACACACACACACACACACACACACACACACACACACACACACACACACACACACACACACACACACACACACACACACACACACACACACACACACACACACACACACACACACACACACACACACACACACACACACACACACACACACACACACACACACACACACACACACACACACACACACACACACACACACACACACACACACACACACACACACACACACACACACACACACACACACACACACACACACACACACACACACACACACACACACACACACACACACACACACACACACACACACACACACACACACACACACACACACACACACACACACACACACACACACACACACACACACACACACACACACACACACACACACACACACACACACACACACACACACACACACACACACACACACACACACACACACACACACACACACACACACACACACACACACACACACACACACACACACACACACACACACACACACACACACACACACACACACACACACACACACACACACACACACACACACACACACACACACACACACACACACACACACACACACACACACACACACACACACACACACACACACACACACACACACACACACACACACACACACACACACACACACACACACACACACACACACACACACACACACACACACACACACACACACACACACACACACACACACACACACACACACACACACACACACACACACACACACACACACACACACACACACACACACACACACACACACACACACACACACACACACACACACACACACACACACACACACACACACACACACACACACACACACACACACACACACACACACACACACACACACACACACACACACACACACACACACACACACACACACACACACACACACACACACACACACACACACACACACACACACACACACACACACACACACACACACACACACACACACACACACACACACACACACACACACACACACACACACACACACACACACACACACACACACACACACACACACACACACACACACACACACACACACACACACACACACACACACACACACACACACACACACACACACACACACACACACACACACACACACACACACACACACACACACACACACACACACACACACACACACACACACACACACACACACACACACACACACACACACACACACACACACACACACACACACACACACACACACACACACACACACACACACACACACACACACACACACACACACACACACACACACACACACACACACACACACACACACACACACACACACACACACACACACACACACACACACACACACACACACACACACACACACACACACACACACACACACACACACACACACACACACACACACACACACACACACACACACACACACACACACACACACACACACACACACACACACACACACACACACACACACACACACACACACACACACACACACACACACACACACACACACACACACACACACACACACACACACACACACACACACACACACACACACACACACACACACACACACACACACACACACACACACACACACACACACACACACACACACACACACACACACACACACACACACACACACACACACACACACACACACACACACATACGGACATCATCGTAAAAATGTTATAATCGGATTCTAGGGACCTTAAAACGTGCTTATTCATTAAAATCTGGATATACGATTTTTAGCATGAATACAATACCTCTCTTAGCGAGAGGTAAAAATGATTCACAAAAAAATAGATACGAATGTAATAGAAAAATTCAAGATTGATTAAAAAAATTATACCGATTTATACAGATGTTGAATCGTACATCTCTATATTAAATAGTTTTAGGCGTCAGTAATTTTTATGATACCACATAAATAATAAATAAATAACTAGGTTATGTTTGTGAATGCATTAAAATAACAAATACACTATAAGTATATTTATATTTACTACATTATAAATGCTGAAAAAAATTGAAATTACTTTAAAGATTGCTGGCAGTTATTCAGTATAAATAGCATAATAAACTTTACGTATAATAATAATAAATAAAAGAAAACAATACACAATAATTATATTCATATCAGTGCATTCATTGAAGTAGGTCAACGTAGTTTAGTGTTTTAAATATAATTCTGCCAAGGCCCCTGATTCAAAAGCTAATCTTCGCTTGTGAGTCCTGAGGCTACCGAGAACTTCTATTCAGAGATTCTTAGTTTAAAAATCGCCCAACCTCCAGCGTTGCGAACAAACTCGAAACGTTATGACGAATGTGGCGCGCTGTACAATGAAAACACTTAGGATTCTATTCGCGCAAACCAACAATTGCCGTAATTATAAACGAGAGTATAGAAAATTGGCGCTAACTTCTTACTCTGCATTGTGGCGACAAGTAAAACTTACACAATAAGAGATAGAATACACTTTGCGATTTTAAATAGCAATGGAGTATGGAGTGCGCCAGTACCGGCCTGAGACGAAAATTTTAAATTGCGCCCCTCATTTATTACAATTTTGTTTAGATTATACAGGCTGTCTCACAACTCGCGCCCCAGACGAAACTGACACTTGCCGACGACAATAGCTTGCCAACAAATAGAAGAAAATAATTTGCGGCTGCTTGCATAACGGAGTTACAAGACTTTTTAATCCACTAATCCCGGAAGGATATCTTGAGGTGTGATGATATTATTACAAAATAAAACTGGTTGCTAGGTTTTAAAAATACTGCTAAGGCGATTTCGGGCGACATACCCGTTCACTTCTTCGGATTACTTACGGTTAGTTACGGTATGATATGGTTAATGGTGGCGCCAAAAATCGTTGGTTCACTTGTTGACACCGTGCTTGGTGGTTAAGTATATTCTGCGACATTTAAAACTGTCAAAAATAGTGTCTGACAATTAAAATGCATTAACGGAGAAAGATAGTTTTTTCCATATTTGTCCAAAAAAGAGTCAACGAAAATAATGTCACCCTGTTTGACATAAGACCACGACTCCGACTGTTTTGACTTTTAACATTTCAAAAAAAGACATGATAAAAAGAGATAGAAATAGTGAACAGAGAGCTGACCCGACTCGCAAACCCGTTCAGCTGTGAGCACTGAACCAAGCATACCGGGTGTTGTTCCTAGCGCCCGAATGTGTGAACGTACCTGAACGCAACATACCGCAAGTGAACGGTTGTCGCCCGAAATCGCCTCTAGTGAGTTACAAAATTTGTTTGAATTACTGTAATTTTGACACTTTAGAGTTGACTTTTCACTGTCAACAAATTTAGATTAGCGAAGGTATCATCCGATATCATCATTTATATCGTACAGTGCAACGTGTTGTAGCAGCTGTGTAAAATGTGTTAAACGAAAATATTATTGTCATTTGAATTCTATAAAACAACAAATGGAGGTTCTAAAAAGAACCGTTTTTATTCTAATGCAATTTATACAATGGTAATAATACCCATGGAACGATTCAATCAGAGCAGATGCTCAAAATGTCCTCCGTTCATTTGTAAACATAATCGCGCCCTTCTTAACAGGCTCAATTTAGAGTCCATAATCATTTGTGGAGTAAATGTTGTAAAGGCCTCTTCCTTTTCGATCTGGCATAACTTGACCGGTCTCATGCGTCCTTGCGATGGCTCTCAATATCACAAGATATCTATCTGGAAAACGTTCCGAATAGACTCGTGCTGCCTCTCTGGCGTTACGTCCACATTCTCCGAAAATTATAATCATTCTGGGTTCGAATCCCGGGTAAGGTATGGATGTTTGTGTGTCCTTTCATCATCTCATCTTTATCAATGCAATACAGACTGTCTCACAACTCGCGCCCCAGACGAAACTGACACTTGCCGACGACAATAGGTTGCCAACAAATAGAAGAAAATAATTTGCGGCTGCTTGTATAACGGAGTTACAAGACTTTTTAATCCACCAATCCCGGAAAGATACCTTGAGGTGTGATGATATTATTACAAAATAAAACTGGTTGCTAGGTTTTAAAAATACTACTAAGGCGATTTCGGGCGACATACCCGTTCACTTCTTCGGATTACTTACTGTAATTTTGACACTTTAGAGTTGACTTTTCACTGTCAACAAATTTAGGTTAGCGAAGGTGTCATCCGAGATCATCATTTATATCGTACAGTGCAACGTGTTGTAGCAGCTGTGTAAAATGTGTTAAACGAAAATATTATTGTCATTTGAATTCTTTGACATTAAAACAACAAATGGTGCTTCTAAAAACAACCGTTTTTATTGTAATGCAATTTATACAATGGTAATAAAACCCATGGATTCAATCAGAGCATATGCTCAAAATGTCCTCCGTTCATTTGTAAACATAATCGCGCCCTTCTTAACAGGCTCAATTTAGAGTCCATAATCACTTGTGGAGTAACTGTTATAAAGGCCTATTTCGTTTCGATCTGGCATAACTTGACCGGTCTCATGCGTCCTTGCGATGGCTCTCAATATCACTTTATGATCCACAAGATTTCTATCCGGAAAACGTTCCGAATAGACTCGTGCTGCCTCTCTGGCGTTACGTCCACATTCTCCGAAAATTATAATCATTTCTAAGTAATCAGCGGCTGAATACATGGTAAGAATTTGCCTTTTTTTATTCACCTTGTCAAATTTAATTTGACACTGACATTTTTCGAAAACTACAGTCGTCCACACATTTTAAAGAAGATTTGATTTGTATAAAACCATAGTAACGTAAAATTACGGCAAACACACGTTAAAGGTGTACGTCTCTGATTGGTCAATTTTAAGACGTCTTTTCTCGAATATCTTTTAAGCTAGATTTTTTTTCTTCGAAATTACACATCCGGGTGCAGTCTCGTGTTTCCTCATTCGCTCTGGGGTGCGAGTTGTGAGACAGTCTGTATAGGTGCAAAAATTAGAAAAGAGGCGATTTGTGTCCATAACTCGCAAACAATCACAGAATCTTAAACTGAATGAATTCAAAACTAGTCCTGAGCAAATTTTTCGAAAAATGCCCGAATTCGGGTATAGAGTATAACATATATACTTCAGAAGAGAATGCTACTTTCTCTCGATGTTTTTCAAATTACATTTCTCGTCCTTGATGCATATTATACTATTCTAATTCTCTGTAAAATAACATATTTTCGAATGAACAAATCTATGTTTTAATTAACCCATCTTAATTTCTTCCCTTTTACTATTCACTGTCCGAAGTGGGGTGCACTGCACCCGGTATTAATCACGTTCCCGAGTGACATATCGGCCACCCTGGCTATCCACCTACACATAGGGGCTGTAAGGGGTTAAGTGCACGGGTCGTAAGTGATCCTCCATTGTTTCATACACGACAAATGCTAGCATGCTAGCATGAACACAGGATATGGGAGTAAAGCAATTGTTCGGATGAAGATGATGATGACGAGATGGTGATTTTATTTAGAGAGGGTTGGTAGGACTGCTAGGTTATGGATTGACCAATCTACATACAAAATTGAGCTTGGGGGTGCACCCATATAATAGCCATTATCATAATTTCTGCTGAATGGTGTGTCCAACTAAATGTGATGTTGATTATAACAAAGTATTTTGATCTTTAAACTATTTAGTTTGGAAATTCTATGAAAAAGGATTATTTTTAATTTCCTCTAACAGTAATTCCGACTCGAGGGTTGCCTACACCTGAGACGAACGAACTAGAATTTCTGGTATTAATTTTTTTAAATACATCCCTGAATCCGGTTGCTAAGATCATTTTAAATGCCTCCTGGTATTGAGTACAATTCTATTCTTCTGTAACGGAATACATAAGGGCCAGTTTCCTTTTAAATCAAAAATAGGGAAATATTTTCAAAAAAAACCACATCTATTAAATAATCTAAACGTCAAGTTTCATTCGCTAGTCGTACTATACATGAGTTCTAATATTTTTAAGATCTTACCCAGAAGAAGGTGTTGGTATTGTAAGAGAATAAATTCTGTTTGAAATTTCGAGTGATATTTGACTACGCGTTTTCAAGAAAAACTGTTAAAAGCTTTAAATAAAGATACTTCCGGTTGACCAATTATAACCAAAATCTAAACAGCTCTTCATATGTTATTGATGTAAAAAGGATGAATAAGAAAAGACTGTAACTTTTTAAATTGTAGTATTGGAGTTATTGGAGACGAAAAAATCGTCACACACTATCCCACAGACATCATTGCAAAAATAGTAAAATCGTATTCTATAAAGGTGCATTCACAAATGAAAATTAGGTTTAGATTTATGGTTTATACTTTAGATTTAAAGACTTTGGCCGCATATTATGTAAAGACTCTATTTACACTTCCGAATTCAGGATCTCTAAATCCAAATCATAAGCTAAACATTGCAAAGACCAAACTTTAGGTTTATGATTTGGTTTGACGTCACAAACTTCACCAATGAGAATGAGTCTGAAATGATATAGATATATACACCCATCTTTATTTATTATCCACTTGGAGGATTCGGCTTTTTAAACAAATGTGAGAAGAACATGGAGATTCTCATAACGCAATTGCTGAAATATAATCAATAATGCCAAGCGAATGAGAATTTCACAGCGCACATGTGTCTTGTTGAGTACCTACTGCTTTACCGATATTTTATTTTTGAAGCATTTATATAGATGTCTGTACAGATCAAAACCAAATTTCAGGTAATTTAATCTTACATTTATGAATGACTTTCTTAAACCTAAACAAAAACCACAAATAATGTTGAGAGATTCGGTGGTAGGCACTTGATGAAACATATTTAAATAACGAGAAATTAGTTAAAGGAAAACACTCGGTGTAAGTTTCACAAAAATTTTACACCTTATCAAAAAAAAAAATCCATTTTAAACCAAATTTACAAAAACAATGGAAACAAACCACAACAAAAATACGTAAAAATTAGTTATGTAGGAAAAATTTCAGATTCCATTACAAATAATTTTAGATCTTCAAACGTAACACCATCCTTTTATTGTAATTACACATTGAGAAATTTAATTGTTAATAATAAAATCGAAAACAGAGACAGGAACCTTAATTGTGGTATTTATCAAATTAAATGTACCGACTGCGATAAATGTTAAATAGGGCAAACAGGAAGAACCTTTACAATCAGATATCAAGATCACATGCGATCATACAAGCTAAATAAAACTGATTCTAATATTGCGAAACACCTCATTGAATCCAATCACACTTGCAATATAGACAATTTAATTTTTTTACATATTTTAGATAAAGGACAAAAAATGAATATATTAGAAGCGTATGAAATTCAAAAAGCTTTAAAAACAAATTTACCTATTTTAAATGATCAGGTTGATTTGTTTCAATCCGAGTTTTTCGAATGTTTGCTATGAAAAACCAGTAATTACCCCTACCATAAGTTTCTTGTAACCCTAACGGGATAGTATATAAGCTGTAATTCTGTAAGATTCTTGTATTATACTTCTGATGATGGTCTAAGAAATCGAAATCGAAGTGTCTTAAATAAAAAACCAAGTGTTTTTCTTTAACTAATTTCTCGTTAAAAACCATAAACCTAATTTTCATTTGTGAATGCACCTTAAGAACCCTTAAACATGCTTAAAATCTAGCATAGTTATTAGCTAAACTGTTTAGGAAAACAATGTACCTAATGTAAAATGTATTACATTACAGTAATCCCCAAATCATCATCATGTAGAATCGCAAAGTGATGAAAAATAATGCTTATCGTTTCTAAATATCAATATGAATTGCATTGAATCTAATTTTCAATTTGCCTAATAATGTTTGTCATTAATATTAAATCCAATGTATTTTAGATGAGGGCAAACCACGAGCACTGTGATTATACATGTCACATAATATAAAGTGCTCATTAATACTAGTTTTGTTTGTTTTCATTTAGTTTAGCCTTGTGCGTATGGTAATACTGCTGGTGGGCAGAGTACATGCAGTTTAATTGTACAGCCGAGCACACACTTACATACATGATGCAATGATACATTATATATGGCTTATAAATAAATGCTCATATATCATCATGGTAATTGGGAGGCGTATGAATATCACTATTTATAATACCAATGAGATAATCATTAACTAGTAAATTATTATTTCAACAAATGCGTTAATAAATATAAACCGTTTAATGGATTTTCATTTTATATTACTAAATTCAAATCTTGTACGAGTCGTAAATGCGGAATACTTTTGAATAAATGATTCTGTGGTTACATAACAAAACGAAGGAGATAGGTCACTTTGTCAAATATTTCCGCAGATCAAAATTAAAGTTTGTTAGGTTTTGAAATTACTTCCTATAAAATTTGACAGTTGGTAAAACAAGAATTAAATTAAAATTAATTGGCATATCTTGTTTTGGCATTGATTTTTTACCTTCCGCTACCCTTGGTAAGGGAGGTATAGGGATCGTGCTAAAATCGCATATCGAGATTTTGGTAAATGACCACGTTTCAAGGTCCCTAGATTCCAATTTTAACATTTTCACGATGATGTCTGTGTGTATATATACAGGGTGTAAATGAAATAAGTGCATTAAATTTAACCAGTAATGTAACTCGACGAGAGCAACAATATTTCTTAATAACTTTTTCTCGAAATCGCATATTTTTTTTTAGCATTTTTACCACCCCGTAAATTGACGAGTCGTTCCACGTATTTTTCTAATAATTGAATGCAGTAGCAATAGCTATGAAAAATTTTGTTTTAGCAATTGACAGTTTTGTCAGTTGTTGCAATTATATTTTGGCATTAGTAATAAACTTGTTTATCAGGTAAAATTCTGTTAAAATGCTTACGTTTACAAATAGCGAGTACACAGATATTGTAATTACTTACCTATGGTTGATTTATTTATTCGTATCTGTACTACATTTTAATTTGTGGTTTGATATAAAGACAGTGTTATAGAGTTGCCAACGCATTTAGACGGAACGTTTCCAAATAATACTGTTCCTAATATTCGCACATTTGTTAATCTTGTACATCTGTATCACAATACGAAGTGTCACATATGACAATTTTAAATAAAGCAACAGTTGTATCCATATCATGTGCAAAAAGATCAATGTTTTCAGCAGACTTCGATTTTGGGAATGGCTCATAATGTTCATTAATGAGACTGAATTTACTTGGGAAGGTGTAGTTCTTATGCACAATACATATTTCAACAGACGAAAATGCTGTAAAAATTTTCATTAAAAAATGTTCGGGCGGGAACAATAAATGGACGACTAATTATTGGTACTCATGTACCTCGTTTAAATGGACAAAAGTTTGTACTTACATTTTTTGAATAACGTATTTAAACTATTATGACTTATCGACGATAAATAATCATCTCATAACCTAATAACTATGCTTTTGATCTTCCTCTCGTTACCTCGCCCCTCCTTGTCATCCACTATTCACAGGTGATTAAAAGCCTGGTTTAATACAAAACTTTATAATTTTGTTATCCAAAATTATATTTCTTCATTTTAAAAATTGCACTATTACGAATTAATAAATAATAAATGTTATTCCCGTTGATTCGTTTATTAATTACTGTGACTGCAAGTGTAACCGATAACCGACAATTTTTGAGCTGTTTGTATCCCACTTGATTACGGGAGCAGTCATTTGTTCTCCATGGGCGCGCGCCGATATATGCAGTAAATCTTTAAAGAATTTTAACTCAAAATCTAAAAGACTTAAAAAAAAAAGTTATTAAGACATATTGTTGCTCTCGTCAAGTTACATTACTGGTTAAATGTAATGCACTTATTTCATTTACACCCTGTATATCCTGCTTATTTATGAAATAAAATTCAAAATCAACTGTAATATTAATAAACAAGTTTTGTATGTCAGTACGTTTCTTGTTTAACGCCTATCACCAGTTTCTATAAATAAAAATCCAGCACAGCAATTCAAAACTTAGTAGTAAGTGCAATTTGATATCAAGTGTGCTACGATTTCTGCTGTAAGTGTACAGTACTACATGAAATTTATGCTTCCATGCATCTTGGTGATTAAGGCTGTTGCTTAGTCCATGTTATGTGACTCAGATTTCTTAACAGCCATTACTTTCATACTTATAATTGAAATATGTAAATACCATTTGCAGATTTTAATTTCAAACAGGTTAGCTACGAAACTGGATGACATTTTAGTTTTCTTCACTTGTGCTCTTTTGGCGGGAAAGTATTAGGAAGTGAACATTAGTGATTGAAATCTCGTTTGTTATTAAGTATGACGCTGAAAGTCAAGAGGAAATTTCTACTATTGCAGAAATTATGCGACAATCATATCTGATACCGTTATAAGATAAATTGGTAAATTATACTCAGCAGTAACCCTTCTATTATAGTGATGGGTGTAGCTAGACGTAGAGCCTTCCAATTTTTTTGTGTCCTATATCTATATATTTTTTATTATTTTGTTGTTATTCATATTTTTACTACGTTTTCTTTTCTTCTTTTTCCTTTTTTTGTTCTTATCATATTTGTTTTATTGAAAGCACTCCAAAAGATTTTCAACAAATTATAATCTCGCTTATACAAAGGGCTAATTTAATAATATTGGATGTGCTAGACGCAGAATTTAATTCTCTAAACCTATTATTTTTATATTTTGCGTTCATAATGAAGTCATTACGATACGCAATTTTTTGTTTTAGACGGTTGGTACTAGATGACGTTTCTTTAACCCATTTTAACCTAAATTATTTTTAGTTAATTGACAATTCATTTTAATAATATAATGTGGAAATTATTATTTTTTTTTATTTAGGGACAATTTTAAGGAATGTTTAATAATTAATGTATCCATTGGAATATTTTGATGAAAATTGGTATACTTATATTTTTTGGTACGAGGAATTTACTGGTGAGGTCGTTGAAGGTGTACCACGCACCCATTTTTGGGTATGAGGATGGTGTGGTTTAAAAAAGGGAGGAAATTTTGTAAAAAAATAAAAATTCTGAAAATTTGTATTTAAGTAGTTTGAAGGGTGCAGATTTAAGATTTTTAAACCACAGGTCGATATGTCTTTTCGTGTCCGAGATATCCGGCCTCAAAACTTTGCTCAAAACTACCCATTTTTGGGTCATATCCCAAAAATGGTCAATTATACACCACTGGCGATATCACCATTAGTTTCTATGAGCAAAATTACATAAGCATACCAATTTTCATAATTTTTGAACAACTATTACAATCTCCAGAAGGAAAAGTCTGAAAATGACCAAAAATCGCAAAAAATCTAAGGTGTACCCCTTGCGATTTTTTCAGTTTTTGACTATTTTAAGGAATGTTTAATAATTAATGTATCCGTTGGAATATTTTGATGAAAATTGGTATACTTATGTTTTTTGGTACGAGAAATTTACTGGTGAGGTCGTTGAAGGTGTACCGCACACCCATTTTTGGGTATGAGGATGGTGTGGTTTAAAAAAGGGTGGAAATTTTAAAAAAAAATAAAAATTCTGAAAATTTGTATTTAAGTAGTTTGAAGGGTGTAGATTTAAGATTTTAAAACCACAGGTCGATATCTGGAGATATCCGGCCTCAAAACTTTGCTTAAAACTGCGAAAGAAAGTCTTATAAAATGAGTTCTTTATACTATTTTTTATATTTTGCGCCTTCTACAATAACATTTACTTACTCAATTTGTGTTTATATTTGCAACCATTTGTACATTTTCATGTAAATAATCTTCCCTAAATAAAAAAAAATAATAAAATAATATCTCGGACACGAAAAGAGATATCGACCTGTGGTTTTAAAATCTTAAATCTACACTCTTCAAACTACTTAAAACCAAAAAGTATATAAGTTTTAAAATTATACAAAGGGCTAATTTAATAATACTTGATGTGCTAGACGCAGAATTTAAGTCTCTAAAACTCTTATTTGAAGCATTTATTTCTAAAATCAAAATGAAACCATTTTATTCAAGAAAAACTGTTAACAACTTCAGGTAATATATCACTTCCGATTAGCCTGTTTTAACCAAAATCTGTTATGTTATTCCAATAGATATAAAAGTCTTATATGCCAAATTTGAAACGTTTTGGATTATATTTTGATATAGTTTTTCATTAAAATCTATTATAGGTCTCAAATAAAGTACCATTTCTGGAAATTATGTAATGACCAAAAAGAGAGGTGCACAACTAGATGTTATAGAAGTGCTATATACAAAATTTCAACTTTCTACGGCTTACCGTTTTTGAGTTATGCGAGATACGTACGTACGTACGTCACGACGAAATTAGTCAGAATGGATTCAGGGATGGTCAAAATGAATATTTCCGTTGAAATCTCAAAACCGAAATTTTTCGCGATTACAATACTTCCTTTACTTCGTACAAGGAAGTAAAAAGAACTGTAAACTGTAAACAAATAACTATTTATTATATCTCGATCCATTTCTCAAAACAAATTTGTTAAACCGTGAAACAAATTACAGAGCCTTGTTATTATTTATAACACCTTCATGCATTCTAAAAACTGCAAACATTCGCGTACCGACAACTAATTTACATAAAGAAATTCTTATTTGGAGTAAAATTGAATTAAACCATAATTTATCGCTAGTTGTGTGCAATCTAATTAGTTATTTAAATCATTTTCTTGTATTGCAACACTTCTGCTTTAAGCAGAACGAGAAACAACGTTGCATTTATTACTACAAACGGCAAAATGTGAAATATCGACAGTACTACAGTGAAATATCACCGTGCACGCCTTACCTTATACAGTATGGGGCTTTGTTTGTGTTGGCCGTGAAATTGAAATTCGCGCCCTTTTCACTTAAAAGGAAGTGTGCGAAAATTAGGAATTTATAACTGTCATTAATTGACACCTTTTACTTGTTTTACATATCGTGAAGTTATGTGAGAATTGTGTTATTTACTACACTATTAGTTACAGTATACGGGTGATTTAGTTCATTGGCTATGAACTATGTTATACGTTGTTGTTTTTTATAGTATTAACTTCCATATCGATTTGTAATAAATTTATAGTATTTGTGACAGATTTTAATTGTTTTTTGATAACCGAATCATTCCAAAACAAATACATTTATTTTAAAACATAATTTATATTCTGTTTTATATTTTGGTTGACCGAATGTTTAATTATTAAAACTATATTTATTTCAATCAAATTTAAATCCGTAAATATCCTAGTCACACTTGTTTGTAAATTGTACTATGTTCCGTAAACAAAAAAAAAAAAACAGTATCTTTATTCCGGGTACATCATGGTTCCTGAATATTTTCATCTACATATTTCGGGACAGATTGCCATTGAATCATATGACATTTAAAATTGGAACAACCTAACAAAAATAATAATTAACTAAATGAATGATAACGTTGAATATGACAACGAAATTGAACATTCTATTATATTTAAAGCCAATAAAAAAATCTGATGTGGCCAACACATGACCTCCCGTTAATTCCATGTTTGAAATAGCAATGAACTTTAAGTAAAGTATCACTTCCGGTTGATCGTTCGTAAACAAAATCTAATTTGTTGTTCCAATAAATAGAAAAGTCTGTAATACCAAATTTTGGATTATATTTTATTATGTTTTTCCTCGAAAATCTGTTAAGAGCTCCAAATTAAGTTCCACTTACGGTTTATCATATAGGTACAGTCAAAATCTAATGTTGTTTCAAATTATACACGTGTTTTAAATACCAAATTTGAGACGTTTTGGATCATGTTTTGATATATTTTTTCAAGAAAATTTGTTTATAGCTTCCTGTAAAGTAGTACTTCCAGTTTATCAATTTTGGAAAACATCTAATGTCATTCTTATTAATATAAAAGTCTTAAATACCAAATTTGAAAAGTTTTCGATTGTATCAATATATTTTTCACGAAAATCTGTTCAGAGCTGCAAATAAAGTATCAATTCCGGTTTATCAATTGCATCCAAAATCTAAAATGTTGTTCCCCTCATATAAAAGTCGTAAATACCAAATTTGACAAGTTTTGGAGTATATCATAATATATATTTTTCACGAGAATCTGTTTAGATCTTAGTATCACTTCTGGTTGATTAATTTTAGCCAAAATATAATATGTTGTTTCCCATGATATAAAAGTCTTAAATACAAAATTGAAAACTTTGGATTATATTTTAATATAATTTTTCATTAAAAACTGTTATGGTCTTCAAGTAAAGAGTCGCTTCCGGTTATCCAATTTTACCCAAAACCTAATAAACTCTTGTGTTGTGGGGACCCTAATTCGTGCTTATTTACGAAAACTCACCATCGAATTTTTGGCATGATTACATTACCTCCCTTACCTACGGTATGACGGGAGGTAAAAACATTATAATTTTTTTTGAGAAACTGGCGGTTAGATGGTTAATTAGTTAGCCCCCCCCCCCCCCCAAGAGTAATAGTCAGGGCCCCAGATAGTATTAGCCAAGGGTCCCCAAAGTTTACGGTCCTCCCCTGGTTTTAGGGAGTGAAACTTCTTGAAGATCAAGAATAAGGAATAGTCAGCCATAGCTTCAGATTGGAGAAATAATCCGGATCTCAGCAAAAAAGACATTATAACTATGACAGGTATCCTTATTGATTAATGAAGAGAACAAGAAGAATCTTTGAAACACATTATATGTTAATTTAGCTATAACTGTCAGTAATATCAACCATCTAGGTAAAAGGAACCTCACAGGCATGGCCGCTCCGTGGGTATTAGGCGCCTTTGTGCTATGTTACATTTTAGCGCCCCTTCCCCCTCATGATGTAAAATTTACAAATTAAAGTTTAAAGTATACTTTTTCTTCTTCAAAAATGCTAGATTTATTATATTGATGAAATTTTCCTTGATTCATTCTTGTAATCAATAGGTTATAATCAAAATCGTTTGTTGTAATCAACAATTTTACAGATTTCAGAATTGTATATGCATTTGATTCTTTGCAAAATGATAATAGGTATTTAAATATTGTATTCATTGTGGGATACATTCTTGTAATCAATATTCCTAAGTTATAATCAATATATTCATTGTTGTAATCAACATTTTCATAGTTATTATTTCAATATAACAATGCTAGAATAATAACGAACCGATTGATACGATAAGTATTTTACTTATCACTAGAGCTCTAATGCAAACAAATTAAAAATATATTATTCACTTCTATCACGTTAATTTGTAAGTTTTATAGTAATTTTGTCTTAAGCAGTAGGGGAGACCGGTGTCAACTGTTACAAAATTTAAATTTTTATTTTTCACGAGTTAACGTTACATTTCGAAATTGTGAAATTACCTATATGAGAACCTACCCACCTTAGTGAATAATATTTTGAATTTTAAACTTTTGAAAATGTGACAAATATAAAAGTATAAGGATTTTTAGGCAGGCATTACAAATGCTACAATTGACACCTAACTGGTGTCAATAGTAACAAGGACAGTGTTAATTGTAATAAATTTTAACAGTGATGTAATAAGATAAAATAACAGTTAAAAGAAGAAATTATTGAAAAAATAAACATTTATTTACTTATTACCTCAGAAAATACAAAATTCAGATGCAAACAAAATATACACTCTGTTGGTGATATGGACCATTTTGACCAATGCCTTTAGTCGTTAACGGAATTGCAGTTTAGATAAACCTAAAATAGGTCTTCTTCGTACAATTTAACTTGCCCGGTGTCCAGATTTTACATTTTCGCCACTGCAACCAATCTCCTGTGCTCAAAAAATATGGGCCAATACATATCAGAGAGTTTCCTCATCGGAGCCATCTGAAGAGTAATCTGCGACTGTTACTTTTGGAAATGTTTTTCGTTTTTTTGCTCTTCTTCTTTTATGTCTTTGATAGCAGTGGTTTTTTCTTGTAATTTTTATCATGATCAATACTGTACTTAATTATTAAACATGTTACAATCAACACCGTGGCATGTGTTACAACTGACATCACTTAACATTTAAAGATATTATTTGCTTTTTTGTACTTATTAGGTAATAATTCGAAATGTTTTTTAATTTAAAATAAAAGCAGATATAACTCACAAACTGATCCTTTACTTGAAATATTTCCGAGGAGAGCACTTATAGTGTTTTAGAAACAATGTATGTCACTACCTGTATTTACAGACATTCGTCAGAAACAAACGCCGTATTTGCGCGTATGCACTTACACTAAATACCAAAGAGCTATGACCCTTTCTGCTACACTCTGCAAGCGCGTTTTAATCTACTTCGAAAATATGGCCCTTTTACCTACACTTGTTACATTTGACACCTGTTATAATTGACACCGGTCTCCCCTAACTAAATAAACTGTTCCCAGAAAGCAAAGTTAGTCATGTTACAATATATCTCATAGGACGCGACGCAGTGTAGATATATGTTAATTAATTTGACATATGACAAGCAAATTGAAAATATTTTAATTATGAAAGAATTTCAATGAATTAACAATCGATGATAATGGAAAGTATACTACAAATACCACATTATCATTCTCTCCAATGGACCATTACCATTTTTCTTTTAATCAAATTACGAAAGCATACAATTCACTTTAGATGAAAAAATTCCTCTGTTTTGAATATTGCGCAATGGGATCCGTTGCGATCCGAGGCGAATGATAAAATCTGGTCTCTGCTGAGTGCGTATGGTAGTGTGAATGCCCTTGGCGAAGTGACACCTGGTGTTGGTGAAGCTATCCGGAAACCGCCGTAATGGTTGACTGAGTGTCATTACCTCGTGATCCGAGCGAATCAGCACGTTACGTATCATCGAAGAGCAAGATCAAGAAAACTTTGCAGTGTTGCGTATCACCGCGCACAGAAATCATGAGGAATGAAAAAAGATGTCAAAGTAATTTGTTTACCAAGTTCTCGACTATATTGGCAAGTCCACAATATCTGTAACGGGGGAGTTTAGTCATGTTGAAATATAATGATTTTTCCACATTACTGCAATATTATACATGCAATATTACTATTAATGCAATATAAATAATAAAAGGTACGTTCTATCGGTGTCAGAAATATTCCTACTAGAATAAGAATATTTTTAAAGCAATAGAACGCTCAGTAGCAAATAACTGTCAAGTGCTGTCAATAAAAAAATAAATACAATAGAACAGTGGCAGTGGCTATGTGTTATTGTTAGTTAACAACTTAAGATAACTTTGTATGTTTATTTTGGATCTTTGAAATGTTGTTATGCAAATATTACAGAGATTATAATTGTATAAAAATATATTAAATAATAAAAACGTAAAGGAGATATTTTTGTTGAGCACAGTCTACTCTAAACATTTACAAATGTGACAGAGAAATGTACGCGTGACAGCCGGTTAGTAAAATTTTGAATTTATCTCCACTCTATATATCTTCCTACGAACGCTTCCAACTCTGAAGTTAGAATGATTCGTAGGAATATTTCGATTTTTTTGACGCAAAAGAATGACCATTGATGTTTTACTAGAAGAAGTAGGAAGATTTCTGACACCAATAGAACGTACCTAAAATTTAGCTAATTTTTACCTCCCGCTACCCTTAGTAAGGGAGGTATAGGGATCGTACTAAAAATCACATATCGAGATTTTGGTAAATGACCACGTTATAAGGACCGTAGAATCCAATTTTAACATTTTCACGATGATGTCTGTGTGTATATGTGTATGTGTGGATCCTCCACTCTAACTCAAATACTATTATTCAGAAAATTTTGTAACCTTGTATTTCGTACTTTTTCTATTATAGAAAGAGCCCATTAGATTTTGGTGTAAATCGGATAACCAGAAATGGCTCTTTACTAGAAGCTCAAAATAGTTTTTCTTCGAAAAATACCTTTAAATGTTATTTTTTCGAGATTAATGCTATTATAAAAATGAAAGATTATTAAATTTTCTATAGATTTGCATTATAGCTATTAACATACCTAGGAATGTTATGTATATCATAACTGTCGAAGACGTCGGTTTGAAATCCGAGCTCGTAGAGCGAGGATTTTAAGACATCTAAGGCTTGTTGTGATTAATAACATCCGTGGTGTGTTCAATAGTTTATCGGTTCCAGAAAATTAAGACATTTTTGATAAATACGATTTTTTGAAATTCTCTCATTAATGCTACTTTCAGATTGCTTTGGTTAACAGAACAATTATTTTGACATATGTCAATATGACAAATATTCAAATTACGTGCTTTGTTCCACATGTTTACTACTTTAGAATAAAGTAGACCGCATTTAGAACGATAGGCTAACGTTATCTGTATGTATTAATGAAGAGCATTATATTTTATTTTCATTTTGTAGACCGTTGTTGACAAGTCAGTATGGTAAAAATATTACCATACAGATACAGCTATTATTACTTAGTTACCAGCCTTCTTTTGTACATGTAAACAATGGAATAATATCCTGAAACCGGTAAATTATATTACCATACAGATATAGTTATTACTTAGTTACCAGCCTACTTTTGTACATGTAAACAATAGAATAATATCTTGAAACCGGTAAATACTTTTTCTATATATTTTATGGATAAATTTATAAAATTATCTATAATTTAAATCCCAGAGCCTACACTTTAAACAAACAAAACACAGTTATTCAAATGTATGTAACTGACAGATAAATGTCACTATCAAAGAACTAATCATTTCAAAATAATATTAGTAACGTTTTAAAAAGAAAAAAGTAAATAGAACAATAGAAAAGGAATTCAATACAGTTTCCAGCATAAGTAAATACATATGTAGGTATGTATTTAGAGTAATAAAAATTAACGATTCACGAAAATGCTTAAGCTAATCCTCATTTTTGGATTAGTGAATCCTATTCTATCCCGATATTTAAAATTTAATCTTCATTTTATTATAGCTCCGGTGGCCAATGGTTAGAGTAACGCCTCATGTCATGAGTGCCCTCGGGCCTCTGGGTTCCAATCCCACTAAGGCATGGATGTGTGTGAATGTGAACCCACTCTGTAATTGGGATTTAATCCTGTTGAGGGGTTTAAAAAAGGTAGTAACTTGGATTAGATTAGACTATATTTTAAGATAAACTGTAAAAATTAGAGTAAAATTCGCTAATCCAAATAAGGATTGACTTAATCTTTTTTGTGACTCGGGCTGTAATGGCGGGAGGTATTGTGTTGGCCACACCAGATTTTTAATTTTAATAATATCACATCTCGTAGTCTAATATTTTATTTATGCCTGCAACGCATTTGAAAATATGAAATACTTCCGTCGCAATTTTATATTTCTGGTAAAAAGTAAAGCAAGTATGAAATTAAAATACATCTTGTGAGAAATATGACGGTACGTATATCTGTACATAAAATTGAATCTCGAAGTGGCAAAGCCATTCGTCAGAGTAATGATCCCCCGACATGAGTACATCGCTTGCAAATTACACTAAAAAACAAACAGGAGCTTCGCGTCTCTCGCTTGGCGTTTGTTTTGATTTTTTAGCGTGAATCACTCGGGTCAAGTGAGCTGTGCGCTGTGATTCAGCTCGCGCGCTATCTGGTGGCGATTTCCTGTAATTAACGCCGGGTATAGGTCACCGAACAAGAAGAAAACAACGCGGAGTGGTAAACTGCCGATTCTTCCACAAACCGAAGAAGGTCAATAACTTTGTGACAAACAGTTTTTTGTTTAATTTCGAATCATAAACTTGTTTATTCGCCCTCAAAAGCAGGCGCAATTTAGCTTTTAATGCCCGGGGGCCTATAAAGTTGCCAGACAACAATTATTCAAACATATCAAAATTGTGGTTTATGGATAAATGTTAAACAACACAACAAATTCGATAAATCACATTTTTTGAACACCGCCACTCGCAAAACTTTCGTATTCTTTCTCGTATACGTCTTTTGACATCTGTGGAACCAACTTGCCTTCAAATTTATCGGACATTTCATTGGAATAACCGATATCTGTCATTTTCATTTGACACTAAATTAAAATTGTTTATAATAAACACACAACATACTTACAATTCACAACGCCAGCATAAAGAATATACAAATATCCCTTTGAATTCTTGAATTTCGAGACCAAAATAAAATAATACGTTGTATGTAATGTACCACGCATAATCAAGATTGTAGAACTGGGGAAAATTAAAGGTATCCTCTACGTGTCGAGCTTTAAAAATTCCCCCTTGCTGCAATCTTTCAATTATGCCCTTAATACATAAATAATTATTGGGTTTCTCCAGTTTTATATATATTTCTATAAAAATATCAAAAGGATGGGTGTATTCTGTAAGGAAACTGTTAATTTTAAACAGTATGTTAAAAATAAACTTGCTGTTAAAATTTATTTTCTATTCTGTAACTAACAATTCTGTTAATATTTTAACACCCGTGTTAAAATTAGGTGTTAAAACTGTATATTTTAACGTCATTCAAACCGATGCCTTTAAAATTTTAACATCTGTTCATACAATAAAATTATAACAGCATTTGAATATGTTGCACTTCTAATTAATGAAAATGAAATAGAAAACGAAAGAAAAATACCATGGATGAATATAAAAAATATCTAGGTGTTATTTAATAAAATATACAACTGGTTTATGAAGTATTTTATTTAATTACGTCACCCGTTCCGTCGTATGTCTAGAAGGAATATTTAATTAACATAATTCGACAAAGAGTGAACTTTGAATGGTATACCAAGAGCACGATTTAGATGTATCGTAAAACATAGTTCTTTATTATAATGTAGGTATTAAATGCAGTTAAAATTGCTTATTCCTGTCTTGTTCGTCAAACCAACGTAACTTAACATTTTGGATTGTCAATTCTGAGGATCAAGAAGAAGAAATTTTACATACCTAATGATAACTTAATAATTCACAATTTCAAAGTAATTCATTTTTAATATGGAACCTAAAAAATGAAACATGATTATGCAGCAGATTTTTATTTATTTTCCAAAGCATTATATCCATTCGTTTTTCTAAAATTTCAAAATGACAGATTAGTTTTCTAAAATTTCAAAGTGACACATAAACTGACAGTTGTTCACTCTTTTTATCATGTTTATTTATTTGTGTTATGGTTACGAACTACATTATTTTAGCAAAGACGTGCCTTTTTTCTGCCTTGTTGATCACTTCATTCTGGTGTTTAACAGGCATGTTAAAATTTATGATTTTAACAGCAGTGTCAAATTTTCGCGTAAAGAATACCAAAAAATGAATTTATCGTTAACAGTCATGTTAAAATATAATTTTTTAAAGGCATGTTAAAATTAACATATTTTTTTACAGAATACACCCCATTAAGGTGTATTCTGCAAAAAAAATGTTAATTTTAACATGGCGTTAAAAAATTATATTTTAACATGACTGTTAACAATAAATTCATATTTTGGTATTCTCTACGCAAAAATTTGACACTGCTGTTAAAATCATAAATTTGAACATGTCTGTTAAACACCAGAATGAAGTGATCAACAAGACAGAAAAAAGGCACGTCTTTGCTAAAGTAATGTAGTACGTAACCATAACACAAATATATATAAACATGATAAAAAGAGTGAACAACTGTCAGTTTATGTGTCACTTTGAAATTTTAGAAAACTAATCTGTCATATTGAAATTTTAGAAAAACGAATGGAAATAATGCTTTGGAAAATAAATAAAAATCTGCTGCATAATCATGTCTCATTTTTAGGTTCCATATTAAAAATGAATTACATTGAAATTGTAAATTATTAAGTTAGGTATGTAAAATTTCTTCTTCTTGATCCTCAGAATTGACAATCCAAAATGTTAAGCTACGCTGGTTTGACGAACAAGACAGGAATAAGCGATTTTAACTGCATTTAATACCTACATTATAATAAAGAAATATGTTTTACGATACATCTAAATCTTGCTCTCGGTATACCATTCAAAGTTCAGTCTTTCTCGAATTGTGTTAATTAAATATTCCTACTGGCAGCGTGATACAAAAAAACATACGATGGAATGGGTGACCGTAATTAAATAAAATACTTTTTTATATTCATCCATGGTATTTTTCTTTCGTTTTCTGTTTCATTTTCATTAATTAGAAGTACAACATATTCAAATGCTGTGATAGTTTTATTGTATAAACGGATGTTAAAATTTGAAAGGCATCGATTTGAATGACGTTAAAATATACAGTTTTACACGTAATTTTAACACGGGTGTTAAAATTTTAACAGAATCGATAGTTACAGAATAGAAAATATATTTTAATAGCAAGTTTATTTTTAACACACTGTTTAAAATTAACAGTTAACTTACAGAATACACCCCATTGGAATTTTGGCGAAGCTATAAACACTGTTTTAAATATTTTAAAAATTAAACTGAATTATAGTTTGATGATATCCAAAAATATTATAAAGAGTAAATCAAAATCAATTACATTATATTACAAGAATATATTTTTTTAAATGATGCAGTAAGATTACTTTGATGTTTATAATTTTATGCGCATGTGTCTATTGTCATGAAATTGTTAATTTCGGTAGTTTATAGATTTATGACCGTCTTGAATAGATTTAAGGCTATTTATTCTGTCTGCAAAAATGCAGTTATACTGTGACTGTTAAGAATATGACTTAATATCCCTATCTAATTTACAAAGATGACGGTAATATTATAATCTAAGAATAATTCTACAAATCTACATAAACCGACACGTAAACTAAACAGACAAAATGTCTCATGGCCGGGTTCATAAACGACAGATAAATTTACTACGAAAGTAAATAATATTTATTCCTTCAGATACAAATGACAGTCGAACTTTTGACACTAATGTTATACATGAAATAAAATTTATAAAATTGATTTGAATTTATTTATTTAAATAAATTTAATATGGTAGTAAATTTATACTGTCCTTTATAAAACAGGATTAGAAAATGAAACTTTAAAGTGAGTTTCCCGGTATAAAGATTTTGAAAAAAAATAAAAAAAATATTAGACAACATGAATAACTAAACTATAAAAGATAAACTAACACCTTTTATAAAATAAATTTCTGTGACAATACAACTATAATCAATTTTTGACCAAAATGAATTGGGCAAAAATGCTATATAAATAATGTCTTAATTTTCTGAAACCGATAAACTATTGAACAAACCACGGATGTTATGAATCATAACAAGCCTTAGATGTCTTAAAATCCTCGGTCTACGAGCTCGGATTTCAAACCGACATCTGTGGCAGTTATGATAGTCATAACAATCCTAGGTATGTTAATAGCTATAAATTTTTACCTTCCGTCATCTTTAGGTAAGGAAGATATTGTTTTTGGTTTCGATGGTGAGTTTTTAATGAATAAGCACGTTTTAGAGTCCCTAGAATACGATTTTACTATTTTTGCGATGATGTCTGTGTGTATGTGTGTGTGCGTGTGACGATTTCTTCTTCGTCGATAACTCCAACACTACAATTCGTTGCATCCATATGAAGAGCTGATTAGATTTTGGTTGTAATTCGTCGAGCGGAAGTACCCTCAATTGAAGATTTTAACAGTTTTTCTTGAAAAAAGCTTTTAAATATCATTTTTTTCACATTTAATGTTATTATAAATATTAAAGAATATTTTATTCTATATACGATTTGATTACATTTTATACTTCGTATTCAATTGATATTGAGTAAAAAAATTATAAAGAAATTGAATTTCATAAAACAGCCAACTATGCAAAAACACTGGAAACAACTAATATAATTTTAAAAAATCTAGTAGACAGATGTCAATGTCAAGTGCGATTGACATAGTATGTTTGTGTTATAATTATACTGCAAATATAGAATCAATTCTAAGAAACTTTCTGTATGGTACAAAATACATAGAACTGCGGGAAGGTAATGTACTGGAAATATAGAGTCTTTCGCAAGAAAATACATAGAACTGACGGAAGGTAATGTGCTGGCCACATCAGCTTTTTATTTATTGTTTTTAACAAGAAGGAAAGGGTGGGGAAGGAATAAAAGCAGAACTCGAAAATAAAAGCGGTAAAATAATTGGAAAAAGTGAAAATAATGACAAAGGGCATAAATATGTGAGTTAAAAATTAACCTTGAGAAAAAATCTGATGTAAAGGATATACCGTGTGTCTGTCTTAAAGGTGTACATAGGAGATTAACATGGGAAATCAGTTTTTTGCAATTTCCTGCTCGCCTAATTATTTTAAGCAAAAACGCGTCAAATAAATGTTTTAGGACATAAAATTCTGCATCTAAATCAATAAACAGAATTACCTTTGCCTGCTTTGTAACGACAGAAATTAATTATGAAAATGTCGAAAATTACGTTGAAAATATCATCAGCCATGGAATTGAACAAAAAATAAATAAATGCTTAACGTTTTATCAAATTGTCAGAAACGTCAAATAAGTTAACTTACGTTGTGACAGATAAAACGTCAAGCATTTATTTATTTTTTGTCCAATTCCATGGCTGTCGATATTTTCAACGTAATTTTCGACATTTTCATAATTAATTTCTGTCGTTACAAAGCATGTAAAGGTAATTCTATTTCTTGATTTAGATGCAGAATTTTATGCCCTAAAATTTTTATTTGACGCGTTTTTGCTTAAAATAATTAGGCGAGCAGGAAATTTCAAAAAACTGATTTCCCATGTTAATCTCCTATGTACACCTTTAAGATAGACACACGGTATACAAGAAGAAGTAAATTTTCAAGTTTCAAATACACGGTCTTTGGAAAATTGTACAGCAAATCCACGATATATTTTGGAAATCTATATAAAATAAATCGTTCTGGGTATCCACGAACAAATATATTTAGGAAATCTTATTCCAGACAATTAAAATGGTTGTATAAACTATATAAAATCTTGTTTACCATCTTATAATAGGTAGTATAAACCACACTTCCAGCCATAAATAAAAAAAAAACCGCTCATCTAAACCATATCATATAGTGGGAGTCCCGTATATCTTCCGTGGACGAAGCCGCAGAGGTCGACTCGGGTGAACTCGGATGATTTATCACGACGATTCGTCACGCCTCGTGGCTATGTCCCCGTTTGCGCGGCCAGAGAGCCCAGAGCCGTTTGCTGGATAAATTAGCACCTTTGTTATTGAAATCACTGGCGATTTGTACGGTGTACAGCACACCAGACTGCTTGCGCAATGCGCGCTATTGCGAAATCCAACATTGACACCACGTAATTGAGAAATCATCGGATGATATGACGGCAGACGCAAGATATTGTTATTGTTGATGGTACGAGTATGATGGAAGTGGAGCATGAAGAGTTTTTTAATAATTGTAAATTTTATGGAAGTTATTGTCAATGAATTGATAAATCAGAGAAGCAAAATATAAACTCCAGATGTAAGTATTGGGACTATGGATTAAACAACAAATTAAAAAATCTGATGTGGCCAGTAAATTACCTTCCGTCCGATCGTGGTCAGATCTATGTATTATTCTTTTTGACCCAATGGGGTATGTGACCAAATTTTTATTTTTACATAATATGATACTAGACAAAAAAATAAAATACCCGTATTTTTTTACATCGATTAATTATTCGCACTTTACGAGAAAATAATTATTAAAAAATTGGGGAAGGGATTTGTGACGTATCAATGGTAGAAGCTTGAAAAAAGACGGTTAGACTGGAAGTGAAAGAGATAGTTATAGCCAGATGTGATCATGCCCCACCCTGCCACGCCTACCACAACATAAACGCGGCGCTGATAGGCTGATTTATAAATGTCTCTTTCGTTCCCGCAGTCTACCTGTCTTCGTCCACGATTCTACCATACTTACAGCATATATCCCTTCTCCAAAACATTAAATTGTTAATAACAAGATTATTACAAATAAATGTTTCGTTTTTATTATTATAATGAAAAGCTATAGTGGTTTGTTTTTATATTTTATGACATATATATTTAAATTCGAATATGGTCACATACCCCATTGTATCTCATCTCAGTACATAACTAAGTTGAGCTAAAGCAAATTGTGATTTTGCAAAAAGAACAAGTTTTATTTCATTTTATCATTTCCTACTTTAAATTTATTGACATTTTTCTGATCTATGATACTGTTTATAAACGAAAAATGGATAACGTTGAAAATATATTACTTGAATGTATAACTGTATATGTGAATATAAATTTTGTTGAATTATATAACCTTAAAATACAAACTGAGTGTTTCAAATCATTTTGAGTTTTGTAAACTGATAGTGTAACAGCGGAAAGGGGGGAAGTGAGTTTACTCAGAACAACTCAAATCAGTTGTGTCAGAAAGAACAACGATTTCCTGAGTTTATCTGAAGTGATCTGAGATAAACTGAGATTTTGTCCAAAAATAATACAGCTATTGTAAAAATTCCACACAGAGATTGCAAAAGATTCCATATTTCCAGTACATTACCTTGAGTTCTATGTATTTTGTACAAATTCCATACAGAAAGTTTTTGTAGGAGATTATATATTTCCAGTAAAATTATAACACAAAAATACTGTCAAATGCACTTGACACTGACATTTGTCAATCAAAATTTTAATGTAGTAGATTACTCTATATTCATTGAATATGAAGTACAAAATGTAATCAAATCGTATAGCGAATAAAATATTCTTTAATATTTATAATAACATTAAATGTGAAAAAATGATATTTAACACCGTTTTTTCAAGAAAAACTGTTAAAATCTTCAAATGAGGGTTCTTCCGGTTGACCAATTATAACCAAATCAGCTCTTCATATGGATGTAACGAAGAGGAATACGAAAGAATTACAATTTTTAGATTTCATTTTATCCCAAGAAACAAATTGGAAATTGTCAAATTTTTATGACAGTTCTGGCTGCAGTACAAAAAGGGTCTGACATTTAAAAATAAATTATGTGCCTGTTAGGTAACAGTACGTTAAATAGGTCCATTTTTCACGGATGTATTACGTGTTTTATATTCAGATACGACAAGTAACAAATACAATATTTCTAGGCAACCAAGGTGCGTCCCAAATTTATCTATTCTATTGATTTCGCGACCCACTAGAAAATTATTTTAAAAATAAAAACATGTATTAATCTATTTATGAAAATAAGAAAATTAATATGTACGAATATATCACATACCCACCTATTTATAAACAAAATAATATAAATTTAATACCATAATTATTTCAAATAAAACGAAACTTGTTACAATTTGGTACATGAATTTAACACAATTTTAATTTTGTCTGTTAGTCAAAATGTTCGAAACATAAATATTAGGTTCATTCCCATATTAGTCCAATATAACTTTCGAACATGATTGAAAAGGCATTTCTTCAAAATTTAATATAAAAATACGAGTAAATTCCAGAAACGAATGCGAATTAATATGTACCCTGAGTTTGCATAAGTTTTGAAAGTTCTTCATATCGCGGCGGTTCTTAAAATTTAGTTTTAGTAATAACAAGGGCAGAAAAACCAGATTCACACATATAGATTGGTAATAGCAAAAGGAAATAATATTTTCAATTATTTGTTTGCCAAGATTTGTTTTTTTTTAACCAAAAAGAACTCTGCCTCGGTAGGGTTATTAGGAGTAACAATTCTGCATTGTATTGCTAATATAAGTAACATTTTAGTGAAATTTTATATTTCACATTTTAAAATTGTAATTGGCATTCAGTAATTCTGAATAGTTTATGCGACCCATTCAAACCCCTTCGCGACCAACAGGTTAAGAAACGGTGCGTTAGAGTATACGTCTTTCGGGAAAACGCTATGCAAAAACTCTATTGTTAACACCTTAAGCTATAATATCGATGTTATATATTTTCTTTTAAGAGACAGTTAACAGACAGTTTAACCAGAGATTACAATACCGGGCTTTTAGAACTACAACCAATTACATAGCCCACTGAGCATTATTAATTTATCAAATACGACTAATACAATATTCACTTCAAAATTGCCGCTCATATTCATATACCTTTCCCCTCTCCCCTGCGTCCACACCATTTAATATGTGGCTGTTTGGTCTCTGTTGAGGTCGTAAACCACAGCGAGTCGAATGGAGAGAAAAAGAGCAAGAGAAAAGACCTGAGACATCGCCCGCTACAGTCAAAGCAGCAGGGTGATGCGAGAGGCAAAGAGGGAAGGATTCGTTAGACGAAAAAGAGGTCTGAGGTCTGAATTAAAGGATTTTAGTGCCAGAGTGTGCCCAAACATCGCGACATCGATTATGAGGAGACTGTGACGACAGGGCGGTATTCAGATGAAATTGAAATTTCGTAACTTACCAATGAAAGATACAAGGACAACCAGGAAAACTAGTATTAAAATAAATTGATATACAAATAAATATACTTAGCATATAAAAAGCAGTACCTACATAAAGATGAAAAATAATGTACTACTCTTGCCCTACGGCTTGTCACCCCAATTTTTTTACTGGATATAAAAGTATATGGCCTCCTTAATATTCAGTTAAAATTTGAAACAGAAACTATTTAAATGAATGTACATAAAGATGAAAAATACCAGAACA